>BSBK01000621.1:0-92500 GCA_027943335.1 Chamaecyparis obtusa | reverse complement strand
TTTGTAGAAGTATTTAATTTTTTGAAAAAAATCCCCCTAAGATCATTTGCAAATGACCTCAAGCAGATTGAGACACATGGAGGGGAGCCTAGCATAAATGGGTACCCATTCAAGCACCTCCAAACCCCCTCCAACAACATAAATCTCCATCTCAGGTATGCATCGTTGTTTACTATTTAGTTTTCTTTATTTTGGATTGTTTTTTACAAAAAAATGTGAAAAATAGTGCAAATTAAGGTTTAAAATTTTTAAAAATCTACAGGGAAAATAAGAATTTATTTGTTGTTAAATAAAAATATTATTTTATTTATAGTTTAGTTTTTTATTTAGTATTCATGATTTCATACTATAGAATAACCCTAAAAAAAAAATCTAAAATAGCACAAAACCCTAAAAATCATTGTCTACCAAGAAACCCTAAAAGTTTAAAAATGTATTAGGATATATGGTTCATTTTCCATAATTGATCACATATTTATATTTACATTCAGGCAATTCAAATTTGATATAGGGGAACATCCCCTTAGTCTAGTAAAATATTAGGAAAAAGAGGCCTACACACTCTTATGTATTGGTCTATTGTTACCAAGTTATTTAATCACAGGTACAACTTATTTGATATATTCATGAAGACCATCACCCATCCTTAGATTACACATTAGATTAACCAACATTATCGTAACATTTCTCATGAAAAAGGTATCAAAGTAAAATAAAATGAATTTATAGCTTTCATTAGATTAGTAATCCTCCACATTGTCACAACAACTTCTATATGGAAAAAATATTATCTTTTCTCAAATTAGTTAATAGATCAAAATTAATCTCAAAATACTTATATGCTACTCTTATTGGACATCATGGGCACATTGCATTATATTAAAGAATATAATATAAGATATCATTAATACAAATTTTATCCAAGTTGAGTCGACATTAATGACAAAGTAAATAAAATTATTTCACATCAATGTTCTAAAATATAAGCTGGTAAGGATGGTCCTCCTAGACCTAGTCATAAGGAACATGTTGGGTGATAAAACATAAGTTGATAAGAAATATAGCTAGTGTATAGCATGCTCATGGTATTTATATACATATTTATATTTGCATTCACCCAATTTAAATTCAATATAGAGGAACATCCCCTTAGCCTAATAAAATATTAGGAAGAAGAGGCCTACCCACTCTTATGTATTGGTAGATACTATTAACACTACTTAATGCTAGGTGCAACTTACTATCTTATGTTAACTTCCCTAGACCAAGGATTTGATGGTTACATGTTTAGGATTTATGGAATTATAATGTTGAGTGCTACTAGAAATTACAACCTAAAGAAAACATATTAAAACTGATGTGAAAGTGAATATCAAAGCATAATATCACTTACTTATTATCTTATGTTAACTTCCCTAGACCAAGGATTTGGTAATTACAAGTTTAGGATTTATGGAATTAAAATATTGAGTGCTAATAGAAATTACAATCTAAAGAAAACATATTAAAAATGATGTGAAAGTGAATATCAAACTAAGACATGTACATATGAGAGACTAACTATTCTTACTCCAAGACATAAAAAGGATAACTGCAAACAGTAGACATAAAATGCATGATCATTGAACTAAGCTGGAGCTCAAGGTGAACCCCAATTATTGATAGAAAATAAAATTCTAGAGAGGACATGTACACATCCATTATGAATGCTGGATTGATGCAATAACATAAGGAATATATTTTTAATTATTTTAGGCATCTAGAAGCTACTCAAAGACATGATTTCTATATAATTGAACATATTTGTAGATAGAAGGACATGGTTTGATGTGTCTAAGCATGTGAAGACAATATTGAGAGACATGATTTTAAATTTGTAACTTGCTTGTTAGATTCTAATGCATGTTAGAAACTAGTTTGTGATGGTATTTATTTTTTTGTCATGGTTTTGTGTAACAATTAATTTTATTGTGTACTTACACTTAAAAGTAAAATTGTTGTCTTTAATTTTAATTACTCTTGATGGTAAGACAATATGTATTATAAATTTGTCATTTAGTAATTGTATATTTATACAAGATTTCTATATACATATTTATCATGGATAAATTTGAAATACATAAAATTTTAGGTCACAATTCTCCACCTCCTCCATCTCCACATGAAAACCTTGAGCCACCTCCACTTAAAAAAACCCCACCTCCACCTCCACCTCAAACCCCCCACCTAGGGGGCACTGATCTGTGAACATTCTCTGTAGAAAAGACATTAAACAGGTTGTTTAACCATGTCTGCTGAAAACACTGAGGCTATCCTGAGCTGGACATTGGCACGTTATCTGTATACTCTCATATGGATATAGGATTCTGACTTCCAGCATAGTACATATCACCAAAAGAGATTTTTTAATATGCCCAAAGTATATTGTTGTGCGTGCTTCAATTCTTTCAAATAGCTCAGCATGATTGCATACTTTCCTTAGTTGCAAAACAATGTTCATGTGGTTACGAATCTCAATTTATTCATCTACTGAGACCTTATTCCTGACAGCGTGATGAAAAGCCCGCTGTCTAGAACTCAGTTTACAGTTGATTGTTACTTCTGTTTTGTCATGCATTTCTCCAATCACATCTTTCTTAAGTCTTCACGACATCATCCAGTTTCTAAAAGTACTGTACACCACTGACAAAAATCTGGTAATTTGTGATAAGCTTAATTGGAAGTTTGAATCCTTGCTATAAAGCTTACTTGGATTTATTCTTTTCCTCAAAAGCTTGCATTGTTGTTGCCTCCGCATCATCAGAATCGCCAACTTTTAGATTCAAGGGAATTGAATTAGAAGTTCGTAATGCTTGATTTAAGATCTGTCCTGAAGAGATGGATACATTATTGAATATCCTACATTTTGATTTCTAGCCCTCCTTTCAGCAGCCAATATGGCATCTGAACATTTGAAATCCACAGAGCCATCTATTCTAACATCTGAAAAAGTGGGCAAATTCAGAGATTGTGCCAAAACATCATAAGTGGGTGGAATTGTAAGAACAATACCATTTTCCATCTCTAACAATTGATTTGAAGATCCAACTTGAGGAGCAGCACCCACTTTCCTTTCCTTTTGTTTATATGGTTCCATTCTTTCTGCATTAGTACCAGAACCAGCAGCCACTTATGCTTTAGAAGCATAAGTTGGTAATCTTTTTCTTCTACTCGATATTCATCATCTGATATAGTCCTCTCAGAATCACTGCCATCATTTCCAATATCTGTTATAGTCCTCTTGGAGCCAACTTGAGAAGTAGCAGCCACTTTCGATTCTTTTTGTTCATATGGTTCCATTCTTCGTGCATTAGTAGCAGAAGCAGCAGCCACTTTCGGCCTTTTCTTCATGTTCTGTATGTGCATAAGATGGTAACCTTTTTCTTCTACTCGGTACTCATCATCTGTTATGGTCCTCTCAGGATCACTGTCATCTTTTCCAGGATATGTTATCGTCCTCTCAAAGTCACAATCATCTTTTCCAGTATCAGTTATAGTCCTCTCGGAGTCAGTATCACCTCTGAAATGCTCATTTGCATCTCCAATGATTGATAGTTGCTTATCAGTAGGCTCATTGGCACCACCTTTTCTTTCATTGTTCTCTTTTGGGCTGCTCTCATTGACATTAAAATCTTCAACATTTGGCAGCTTATAACTTTTCAGAGCATCCAAGTTAAAAAGTTGGCTAAATGAATAATTATCCACAAAAACAACCACCCAAATAAAAAATCACAACTGGGTTCTTCAAATATAGTCTATATGCATCACCCAACTGAAAAACAAAAAAACGCATTTGGGTAAAAAAGTTTCAAAAAATGCAGCAACAAATAACGAAGGGTTTCTTCAGTGCCCATTCAATCCCATTCAATAAACATAATACATAAACATCAAACAAATCTATCAAATGGTCAAGAGTGACGCCAAATTTTAAAAATCTTTTTTTCAAGGTTTAAAAATAGATCAAATATATAATTTAGTGTTGAAGTAATAGAAATAGAAATTGATATTTTAAATAGAACACTTTAAAAATTTAAATATTTTAAATAAGTTTTGTTTAGGTGTTTTATCTGAAATGACACAATTTTTTTTAGTAAAACACATCTATTGTTCTGATTTCAGATGAGCCACTTCAACAAATAAAAATTTAGAATATGTTATTTAAACTAAAAGCTCATCCACAACTTAAAAGAAATTGATAATAGAAACAAACTCTAAAATTTGAAATAATAAATAAACCACCTAAACAAATTAAAATATACTATTTAAATTAAAATCTCACCCACAACATATAAGAAGTTGACAGTAAAAACAAACTCCAAATTTTAAAATAATTTTGTAACAATCAATGCCTTTCAGAGGCCATGAATACTTCTTCTTAAGAAGGAAAAATCAACGGGCTGGGGGTGGAATCATCAATATTTTTGTTACTGCTCTTACTTTGCCTTGTTCCATCTCATCTGGATACTGATCAAAAGTTTACAGAAAATAGCCACTTCTCTACTTGTGAGCTTTTGGCTTGAAATGCGACCTCAGTTGAATAAAACCCACATGTGCCACTTGTAACAACAGATTCTCTCTCATTCTCGGTCACTGGGAGCACTAATCTGTGAACATTCTCTGTAGAAAAGACAATCAACAGGTTGTTTGACCATGTCTGCTGACAACAGATTGGCAAGTTGTCTGTACACTCTCATCTGGATATGGGATTCTGACTTCCAAATCTCAGTTTACCAAAACTCAGTTTACAGTTGATTGTTACTTCTATTTTGTCTGGCAGCTCTCCAATCACCTCTTCCTTAAGTCTTGAGCACATCGTGCAGTTTCTAAGGTTGTTCTCATTGAGTAGACTTCCACGCTCACCATGGCTTTCAATGTGTTTTGAGAGCCATTCCTTGAACTGCTCCTCACTATTAAACAATGTAGCCATGCATGATAAAATGCAACAGTTATTTTGAATAGGAGTTCCTGTAAGCAAAACTCTATTTCTACATGCAAAACTCATTAGAGTTTACCACCTTTGACTGTTGAGTATTTAATTGCTTGAGCTTCATCTAAAATCAAATTAATATTGCCACTACAATTACTGTACATCACTGACAAGGATCTGGTAATTTGTGATAAGTAATTGGGAGTTTGAATCCTTGCTATAAGGCTTTCTTGGATTTATTCTTTACCTCAAAAACTTGCATTGTTGTTGCCTCCGCATCATCAGAATCACCAACTTTTAGATTGAATGGATTTAAATTAGAAGCTCGTAATGCTTGATTTAAGATCTGTCCTGAAGAGATGGATACATTATTGAATATCCTACATTTTGATTTCTGGCCCTCCTTTCAGCAGCCAATATAGCAACTTAACATTTGAAATCCACAGAGCCATCTATTCTAACATCTGAAAAAGTGGGCAAATTCAGAGATTGTGCCAAAACATCATAACTCGGTGGGATTGTAAAGACAATACAGTATTCGATCTCTATTAATTGATTTGAAGATCCAACTTGGGGAGAAGTAGCCACTTTCCTTTCTTTTTGTGCATTAGTAGCCACTTTCCGCTTTTTCCTCATATGCTCTGTGAGCTGAAGTTGTTAATCTTTTTCTTCTACTCGATATTCATCATCCGTTATAGTCCTCTCAGAATCACTGTCATCATTTCCAGTATCTGTTCTAGTCCTCTTGGAGCCAACTCTAGAAGTAGCAGCCACTTTCTGTCTTTTCTTCATATGCTCTATGTGCATAAGATGGTAATCTTTTTCTTCTACTTGGTACTCATCATCTGTTATGGTCCTCTCAGAATCACTGTCAGAATCATCTTTTTCAGTGTCAGTTATAGTCCTCTCGGAGTCAGTATCATCTTTTTCAGTATCAGTTATAGTCCTCTCGGAGTCAGTATCATCTCTACCAGTATCTGTTGGAGTAGGATCTGCTCTAAAATGCTCATTTGTATATCCAATGATTGATAGTTGCTTATCAGTAGGTTCATTGGCACCACCTTTTCTTTCATTGTTCTCATTTGGGCTGCTCTCATTGACGTTAAAATCTTCAACATTTGGCAGCTTAAAATTTTTCAGAGCATCCAAGTTAAAAAGCTGGTTACATGAATAATTAAATACAGGTTTTGGAGCCATGATGAAAACAGTTGCAGGAAAAACTGCTATCACCTTTTCTCTGCGCAGATTAAACTTCTTTCTTGCTTTTCCCTGATAAAAATTATCCACAAAAACACCACCCAAATAAAAAATCACAACTGGGTTCTTCAAATATAGTCTAGATGCATCATCCAACTGAAAAAAAAATGCGCATTTGGGTAAAGAAGTTTCAAAAAATGCAGTAACAAATAGGGAAAGATTTCTTCAGTGCCCATTCAATAAACGTAATACATATTCAGAGAAAGGAATGTTTTTACTTAAATTAATCGGTCGGTCCTGCGAAGTTAACCCCACTAGCTGATTAACCTTGACACATCCAACTTATACGATTGAACTATTTCTTCTCATGTGAAAGTGTTTACAAATGGTTGTATCAGAACTGGTTCATTGGTACTAAACCTAGGTTTTGCACTTATATTTACAAAAATGATTTTAATCTTTTAAAACAAATGACTCTTCGCACACCATTTGCTTTCTAATCTTTCTAATACTAAAAATCTAATTTTTCAAATATCATTATAGAAAAAGATTTTAATTTTTTTGACGGAGGGTTTTATACAAACCTGTTCACGAGAGAATAAGCCATAGGCCGAACCTCTTGGGCTAAGAACATAAGACTGAGGGGTTCCACCAAATTAATCTGGGGCACAATCTCAGCCTCATTTTTTTTCCAATGTGGGGAGCCTTGCATTCAACAAGATTTGATCCGTGGTAGGCTCATTGAAAACCTTTCAAGATTTTAATCTATTTTTAACAAATGACTCTTCAAAAGACCCATCAACCCGTAACTTATCTAATACCATAAACCTAGTTTGTTCACTTATTTTTATGAAAAAGGTTTTTTGACTCTCAGAGATATTCAATTCCTAATTTTTCTTATACCATAAACCTATTTTTTTCCAGAAAAAAGTTTTTAAACCTTTTTTTTCAACAAATAACTCTTCAAACCAATAAACAACTCTTCAGAAGACCAGTTAACCCTAATTTTTTAATACCATAAACTTAGTTTTTTTATTATCTTTATGAAAAAAGATTTTAACCTTTTTTAAACGATAGACTCTTAGAAATATTCAAACCCTAATTTTTCCAATACTATAAACCTAGTTTTTTCAAAAAGAGATTTTAACCATTTTTCAACAAATAACTCTTCAGACGATCATTCAACCTCTAATTTTTCTAATACCACAAACCTAGTTTTTTCTCTTATCTTTACAAAAAAGGAGTTTAACATTTTCTAACAAATGAAAGCATTCGACCCCTAAACTTTCTAATTTCACAAAACTAGCCTACGACTCGCTCGGGTAGGTAAAAATGACTTTGTGACTGCAAAACATCCACAAGAAACAAAAAACCTATCTATTTTATTAAAGAAATTTGATTATTTAAAAGTGAAAAGAAAAAGAATGGATTAAAAAAGGGACACCAGTCATACCTTCAGAACTTTTTGTAAATAGGGTTAACACCACGATCAATAGACAAAACACCTGCATGCAATGAGTGTTGAGTGGAAATGGGTATATATGCAGACGACTACACATAAAATATGGGACGACTACACATAAAATATGTGTCAACGAGTCAACTAAATTCTCATATAAATAACATAATTTATGTGACTTCATTTTTGTGAAGCTTGTAAATAGTATAATATATAATTTGTGTTTAGTTTATATACGATTTAAATCAAATTAAATGGACATAATGATTTCTATGTTAAAAATGTGTTGTTTCTTTTTTTATATACATAAATACATCAAAATAATATGTTTTAATATTACACAAATTAAAAAATTAAGAATATTTTAGCACATACATTGATGTTAATAAAAAAAAATCACTTTAAGAAATAGAACATATTTTATTTATTTATAAGGTATCAAATTTATGATATAAATATTATTTTAATTATTCTCATTAGATTGAGGGGCTTAACTATAATGACATCAAGAAGTGAGTGAGATTAAAGTGAGTTAACAAAAACTATTTCAAAAAGTAATAAAAATAAAACTAAAATTATACAACTATATATATATATATATATATATATATATATATATATATATATATATATATATATATATATATATATATATATATATATATATATATATATATATATATATATATATATATATATATATATATATATATATATATATATATATCTGTGTGTATACACATACACATATATAGATATAGATATGTATATGCATAGATATCTAGATATACATGTGTGTATACACACATGTATATCTAGATATCTATGCATATATATATGTGTGTGTGTGTGTGTGTGTGTGTGTCTGTATATGTATATGTATATGTATATACATATATACATACATATATGTGTGTGCACATGTATATGTATATATATGTACATATATAAATACACACACACACACACACATATATATATATATAGCAGGATGCAAAGTGGGAGAGCCTAGAATATGAAATATGGAAGAATGAGAAGAGAAAACTACAAAATTAAAAGTCGTTTAAGTGGTGAGAGAAGCACCAAAGGGAGGCAGTGGAGGATCTCAATCATCCTTCTTACTCCATATATTAACAAGGTCAAGGGTGATGGAAGAGGCCACCCTGAATAGTCAATAGTGGCATCCTCTTTATCGTTGTCCTCTTGAATGTGCAAGCTCACTAACACATGTCTAAGGATCCATTTGGAAGAATTGGGCCATCCACCATCATTACCAAAACTCAACCAATCACTACCATCTCTAGTAGATGGGCATGCACCCTCATACCCCACCAAAAGGTAGAGATCTCATGCGGTGGAGAGGTTGAGTGTTACCTAGGAAAATCATTCCCACCACTAGATTAATGAATGAGAGCTTGGGACTGTGAGGTCTAAGAGTGTCGAGGAAAGGAGCTTCAACCATGTTAGTGGTTGTGAGGTGGTGACAATTCTAGGATGTAGAACTGTCCATAGGAACATTGACAATTGTAGAAAGGGTGCTGCCCTAATGCTCACACTAGTAAATTTTTGCTTTTTTTCAATGAGGTTTAGTCGATTATTAAACGCCTATTGGTCGGCTAATTGACCATAACGGTTGTTGGATTTTTTTTTTGTCGAAAATACCACACTTCAAATCTCCATCGTAATTTTGATGTCCCCAGTGGTTGAACTATCGACAGAAATGACATCGAAATCATTGCTTCAACCTGGAAGAATTGCCTTATCCCTGCGACCAATGTATGTCGAAATTGCAACATAAAATTGTCACAATAAACATCGAATGTATAGCTTTCTCATCAATATTTCTATTCTTTGTTAGTTGAAATATCAACATACAATTTAATTTTTTTAAATATATATATATATATATATATATATAATCAAATTAAGCACAACAATATTATGTCGCTATTGTTTACTGTTTACAAACAGTCACACATTTTCTGTCTTATTTCACACAAAAAAGTTGGTTTTAGACCGAAACACTCCACCATAGATCACAAAGTGACTCTTAGATACTTAGTTGACAAAATATGGGACACTCCAGGTGATGAGGCTTTTTGCTGCTTTATTGACTTCAAAAAAGCCTTTGATTTAATTTGTCTGTGGACTGAGACCTTAAATTATTGAGCTTCTCTTTGTTTTGAGAAGAGTATAATATTCTCTACTTAACAGGGCCAATCGCGTGAAGGTAGAAGCTCATCTGGCCCCTCCTAGGAGCCTCCTATGACCCTTTACGACATTTTAAGACCTCTAAGATGTATTCTTAGGGATTGTAAACAGTTGTAAAGGGTCATAAGGGGTCCTGGGACACAACAGTTGAGAAACATAATTGTAGGCATCATGGTCACAATTTTTTTGGAGACAATGTAATTGTATACCCAGACGATGCAGAGAAACTCCTACACCTCCGATTCCAAGTTGACTACATTTGTTGCTCATGAATACAAGGTCCTCCAACAAATGTATTCAACTTGGAATCAGAGGTGCAGAAGTTGCTTTGCATCGCTTGGGTACACAACTCAATTACGTTGTCTCCAAAAAATTGTGACCATGATGCCTACAATTATGTTTCTCAGTTATTGTGAAATCTACATTTATGTTTCTCAGTTGTCGTGTTTATGTGCATGTTTTTTATGTGTTTTGGATAGTAAGTCTAATTTAATTTGTCCGTGGACTAAGACCTTAAATTATTGAGCTTCTCTTTGTTTCGAGAAGAGTATAACATTCTCTACTTAACATGGCCAACCATGTGAAGGTGGAAGCTCGTCTGGCCCCTCCTAGGAGCCTCTTATGACCCTTTACGACCTTCTAAGACCTCTAAGATGTATTCTTAGGGATTGTAAATAGTCGTAAAGGGTCATAAGGGGTCTT
Organism: Chamaecyparis obtusa; assembly: GCA_027943335.1. Taxonomy (NCBI): domain Eukaryota; kingdom Viridiplantae; phylum Streptophyta; class Pinopsida; order Cupressales; family Cupressaceae; genus Chamaecyparis; species Chamaecyparis obtusa. The sequence goes on along the minus strand of BSBK01000621.1, from coordinate 81,965 downwards.
GGGACACAACAGCTGAGAAACATAATTGTAAGCATCATGGTCACATATTTTTGGAGACAATGTAATTGAGTTGTATACCCAAGCGATGGAGTGCAACTTTTGCACCTCCGATTCCAAATTGACACTGCAGGATTCAAAGACCATAGATAAGGAATAAATTTAGAGCGCGGAGGAGGGCCATAATGACAAAAATAATATAGGACAAACCTCAAGTTAAATGAGGCAACTGCAAACATTTTAATAGATTTTTATTATTGAATAATGAAATTTGCATATACTAGTGTTCTAAGCCCCCTCATTACATGATTTATTATTGTAAGCCCCCTCTAACTTACGCATCTAGAAAATGAAACTACAACCTATTGGGATTGAGAAAAACCTTATAGAACAACAACAACTAGGAAGGATCGCTTTCCAACATCTATTGAATACATCTATTGGAGGACCTTGTATTCATGGGCTACATATGTATTCAAAAGATGTATTCAACAGATGTTGGAAAGCGATCATTCCTAGCTGATGTTGTTCTATAAGGTTTGTCTCAATCCCAATGGGTTGTAGTTTCATTTTCTAGATGCGTAAGTTAGAGGGGGTTTACAATAATAAATCATGTAATGAGGGGGCTTAGAACATTAGTATATGTAAATTTTATTATTTAATAATAGAGATCTATTAAAATGTTTGCAGTTGCCTCATTTAACTTGAGGTTCATCCTGTATTATTTTGGTTGTTATGGACCTCCTCCGCTCTCTAAATTTATTCCTTATCTATGGTCTTTGTATCTCGTAGTGTCAAATTGGAATCAGAGGTGCAGAAGTTGCACTCCATCGCTTGGGTATACAACTCAATTATGTTGTCTCCAAAAAATTATGACCGTGATGCCTACAATTATGTTTCTCAGCTGTTGTGAAATCTGCATTTATGTTTCTCATCTATCGTGTTTATACCTTCTCTCATTTGCTAGTGTAATTCCTCTTTGAGTATCCCCATTCTCCTTTGCATCCAAAATGAACTCATTCCAATCCCTCATTGGAATAAAGGGAGACTTCATACCACACTGCACTCAAACTTTAGTGAGACTTCATACCACGTAGCATTCGTAGATTATGTTCAATGCATTATTTACGCTTGTATTGGTGGGAAAACTCTTGAAAACACGTAAAAGAGATTGCATTCAACCATGTTGTTTACATGACACATGTAGTTTACCTCCAGCATAAATCAGCGTTGCATACAAATTTGCAGACGTTGCATGGTATGAAGCCTCACTCAAGCTTGAAAATGATAGTCAATCCATAGTCAAGGTCAAGGAACAAATGGAATAACCAAGAAAACACTATACGTTAAATCATGTGATTGATAGTAGATTGGGGCTCACCTGAGCCATAAACATGAAGAATTATTCTAAAAAAAGATGTAAACCATTGTTGGATACAATTGTCAGAGGGAGATTGTTGGATACAATTGTCTAATTGTGTGTTGTCTTTGATGTCACACAAATGTCATATCAATAAGCAGTTCTGTGTGTCTACCGAGCTTAGTTGGTTAGCAAGGCAGTTTTCGGTGTCTACCGAGATCTCTCGGGCGTTAAAGGAAAGTATGGAAGAAAATAGTGTTAACCGAGCTTCCATGGTTATCGAAGGAAAGTTAGTGTTTACCGAGTTCACTCAGTCACCAAAGGAAATCTTTTCAGGATTAGTGTTTACCAAGCAAGGTCGGCCCAATAAAGGATTTTGTTAATTTGAGAAATAAAGTTTGTTTATTCCAGTCGATTGTTGTAATGAGTGTTAATGTTTGTAATGATTATTAGTGCCGACTTGACAATCTGAATGGTATATATAGAAGGTCAAGTGGTGAATTCAAAGTGTGGAAGAATAATGTGCAAGTGTGGAAGTTTGTGAGCGAACATGCAAATCATTTTGAAGGAAGGTATGTGTGAATTTTGAAGGATGGTTAGATATCCTTGAGGAGCAGCGAAGATTTATTTGATCAGGAAGGATCTAGTGAAGCAGAACAGAGATCTGTAATCAACAATCCAGTTGCATCATTATTCAAGTCATTTCATTATTACTTTCTTACCATTGTAGCAATGATTTCAAAATCTCTTAACAGAGTTGGTTTAACAGCCATTTTGTAAATCCTCTAACAAGGTGAAAGTTCTATCGAATTGTTTCAAGACCTCTTACAAGGCCACTCCTAACAGGGTGATTAAATCCTCTAACAAGGTCACACCTAACAGTGTGTTTTGTAACCTTTTACTGGGTTGGCTCCTAACAGGGCATCACTTTAGAAGAGTGAAAAATAGTAACTAGTTACATTGGTGGTTTTTCCCATATTGGGTTTCCACGTTAAATCTGGTGTCTCTTGTGTTCATGTTATTTTCTTTATGCATGCATGTTAATCACTGATGAATGCTTAAGAACAGTTATAATTAATACTCACTACAATAACCGAGTTACAACATTTCTCTGTATGTTTACCGAGTAACAATAGTAAATGATTTAATAAGACATCTAAGGGATCTATGGTAATATTTTTGTGGTTAACTGATTCACCCCCCCTCTCAGTTACTCCATCTATATTTCCAACAAACCATATATATGCGCACTTGAGGCAAAGAGAAGTTTTGTCATATCAATATTAAAATATTAGCTACAATATGAAAATACTAAACTAACTAATTCCTAAGTTCATCTCTGCATATGGTCGCAACAAAGATATGTGATTACAATACATAGAAGGCATCGTAAAAATATAATTTTGGAATTTGCCCTAGCCTGACATGTTTTGCACTCAAATCCTTCATCGCGGATAAGTGGAGATGGACGGATAGATGCAGATGAGCTGTCATCGACCCAACTAAAGTATTCACAACCATTATTTCCCTGTGATAGCCAGTCTAAATTAGTTCTTATATTATAATGAATAGTATTTACATTAGAAACATTAAATATATACACATTAGCAACCTTTTTTCTATTTGGGCAACACCAAAATTGTCATCCAGGGTTGTTCGGTGTCTGTGAAGTCTTCAATACACACTACCCACCACCACATTGACAGTTTGGCACATTGACAAGAGTCATCGAGCCTATATCAATAATGCACCGCACCATCGTTACTACATTTATTATTTTTATATGATTATTTTTATATGAAATACAATGAGTACCATCAGAAATATTAACCATTTACAATAATGAAAAGTAAACCTAAATCAAATAGCTCATTTTTTTATCAACATGTGTAGTCTCCGTGTATATGAAAAATGAAAGAAATATGAAGCTGGAATAAAATAGTGAACAAAATAGTATTCCACATAGAGTGAATGAAATATACCTTCAAAAGAAGGTGACAAAATCCTATCACGAAGCACAGACATAGGAAATAAAAAAGGGACAAAAGACAAGAAATAAGAAAAATCATTACGACTATAGAAAAATCATTTATACTATAATAAAAAAAAGAAACACTCTTTGTCAACAATTTTCAAAATCATTAGGACTATAGAAAAATAATTAAGACTATACAAAATTAAATTTTAGAAATGGACGGTTCTAATGCTTTGCCCTTACAACAATTGAGCATTCATCATTTGGTATTGTGTATTCCATTTAAGTATGTCAACACTGTTCAAAATCCTATCACCAAGCATAGACAAGAAATAAGAAAAATCATGAGGACTATAGAAAAATCAAGTTCTAGAAATGGACGGTTCTAATATTGCTTTGCCATTACAACAATTGAGCATTCATCATTTGGTACTTCTTGGTGTATTCCATTTAAGTTTTTCAGTTGCCGTGTTTATGTGCATGTTCTTTATGTGTTTGGCTTCTCTCCCTCGCAAGGGATATGTCGATAGGTAATTGATTTGAAAGCATAATGATTTGACAGTCTTTTTTCAAGATCATCCCGCCAACCTTAATTAGCAACATTTGTGATATATGTCATGTACTTATAATCAATATGCCCAAAAAATAGAGACTTAGTAGTAAAAGCATGTCCTTTGGTTTACTAGTTTACTTATAATCAGTATGTCCTTTGGTTTACTAGTTTAATCTGGTTTAAGAATGGTTTGTTTCATGTTTGAATGTACCATTGAATGAAGCTTGGCTATATTAAGTACAATCTTAAGACTCGTGGCTCTTCAAATTCTCTTGTTTCCTTCAAACCTCCAAACATGTGTACTGTGAGATTTCCTCCAACAAATGGACTTGTGATGATTTTCACAATAGTACATGTGTTGGCAGGAAAGCTCAAAGTACTGCTTAGGCAAATCTGAATGTTCATCACCTGTGCTGCTGTGCATATAAGAGTTGATACCTATATTGTTCACAAAAGCAAAGAGAAATTTTAGTTAATACCACTGATTTGTGGGGATAAAGACAAGATAATAATGTGTTTTGGTGATACTATTCCTCTTCATAAGCAAGGAAACATTGCAGGTGATACAAGTTGGTACAATGTTGAAGAATCTCTATTCCACTTAAATAATGAAGACGACACAATGTTGAAGAATCTCTATTGTGAGTTTAGAAAACAACAACACTACTGCAATGCACGTAGCATAGGCATTCTATTAGTTTTGGCCAGAGGCGTAAGCTGAAATATTATTCAATTTGAGTAGAATCTTTGAATAACTTCCAATAGCTACAACATGAATGGATGAGCTGTGTATCCTTGATCACAACCTCTTCCTTGCTTGATAGTGTATGTCTACTATAAACAAATCCCTTAGAAAAATTTAAAGATAAGAAGAAACTAAAACATAAATATGCAGGTGAGCCAATAGAACAAGGGACGCAAGCGTAAAAGTTCCTACCTTATATAATGTGTTTGGGGTATATTGATTTATTATCATTTCCTTGTATTTATTTCATTTTTTTCATGAAGTTTTAAGGCAGAGAACACAAGTTGTTCTTGATTGTCCTGTACAGGGGTTTTGCAATCAGTAATCTTGTTTTGAAGTTTCATTTGAAGAAATTTGCACATGATAGACCATATAGAGCCTCATGAATGAGTGATGAGCAAAGTCTTGTGAGTAGGGAACAAGATTATGTAGATTTTTCTATTGGTGAGCACAAGGAGAAATTTTTGTGTGATATAGTACCAATGACATGTTGTCACATCCTCTTAGGAAGTACTCCAATAAGGCCAAAATTTGCTAACATCTTTCGAGCTAAGAAGTATCCATTCTGCCATTGGATATCCCTTCTGTCTAAGTGGGCCACTTGACCTTATCTCTTAAATCCTATTTATGGTACTAGTCTCATTTTTTATATCATACATACCTCAAAGAGTTTAAATTTTGGTGGGGGGTGTAATCAAGAAACATACCATCACCCTTACCAATTATGCTTGAAATAGAATTAAATCTATCTGATATGATCTTTGACATTTAAGATTTAACTTTATAAATAGTAATTTGAATTAAAAAGTTAGAAATTAAAACAAAAACATTTAAGAGTCTCAAAGACAGGAACACATTGAGGAATTAATATTTCGTTCAGGCTATACTTGGGACTGCCATCAACATTTATCATCATTGAAGGGAATTAATTCATATTCGGCAGATAACTATGGTAAGCAATGAAATACAAACATTTCATTTCCAATTATTATTCGTGAGATAAATAAATTTGGGCCAAGAGTACGGAATATGGAGAAGACTCCAAACATAAGTGAGTTGACGATCAAAATGTCTTAATAGAATTTACATCAAAACCAAAAACATTAATCAATTGATTATTATATAAGCTCCTCAAGCATGAGTTGGAGATGACTACATTACATGTTGAGACACAATATTGTTTTCACAAGTTGGTGACTATTATAATCATCAGGCAGATTAGGCTATAACTGGTGGAGAGAAGTATGCGTGTAGATCAGAAAGCATAGAGTACACACCAATGTCTTGCATAAGTGAAAGATGAAATGTAGATTTCATGTAAAGAATAGTAGCATTCTTTGGACATTCAAAGGCGTGTTTCAGACATAGAAAAAGAGTAAATTGTTGAAGGAAGTAACAAGGAATGGCAGATGTCAAAGAAAGAGAAGTAGTTTTCATTAAAATGTTCACAGGGAGATACATATTTTGTTTTGCGAAAATAAAATCTATACTATTTTGAGGAGGGTTTCTAAGAGTTTTGAATTCTTAGATCTCTGGTAGTCATGGTAAGTGACAAAAGCACTCTTGTGAAGAACAGTGACAGTCACTGTAAAAGAGCAGGCAATGATACAAGGAAGCAATGTCCAGTGTAATGAAAGAAATGGAAAACCATACCAAGCATGAGGAATCATGGTGACTGTGTATAAAGGAGTAGAAGTGGTAAAGGGAACAATTAGAGCAGCGATTTAATGGTCAATATAAGATATAGAGATGTTTTCAAGAGGAGAGGCAATGATATGTATTTTGTTTCTTATGATGTATTCACTACCACAAGACAATTTTGTAATCATGGATAATAGAACTCTGGTGCAATATACACCAATAGTCTTGTGGTAGTGAACACATCATTAGAAACATCTCTATATCTTATATTGACCATTAAATCACTGCTCAAAAGCAGTGGTATACACTGCAAATGGAAAAGACAATGTTGATGAAGTTGGAATGGCACTTTTAGAGTGTCATAGAGTTCCTCATGATAGTGAGCACAAAAGATGATCAGTCATGTGAAGGAATAGTAAGAACAAAAGAAAAAAATGCATCCAAGAGTCTTGAGAAGTGACTATCAAAAGGATGTCAATAAATGGTGATCAAATTTGTAAGCAAAGATTAGTCCCAATGACAAAGAACACTTTTGAGTTCTTAGTTATAGACAAGGTTGACTGTCAAATAGGCTTGATGAGGTGATGACAAGTGTAACAATTCATGATTTAAAAAGATGCCAAAACAATGTGGATAAGAAATGTTTAAAGAAAGTTCTTCTTCAATGCTTATCCACTGTCACAATGGTATAAAGTGATAAAAAATAATGATTCATATGGTTTATGATAAGTCACAAAGACACACTTATAATAGTCATCAAGAGATAACAGAGGTCATGCATGCATGATTGCAAAGCACAATGAATAAAGAACATGCATTGTTATGAAGTCTCATAGTCACAGTAAGGAATGATGTCATAAAAATCAAAAGAGGGACAGTTTCTAAAAGGCAGTGATATTCAAAGATTGAAATGAGGGTACTATATCATGAAAAAGATGCAAGAATTAATAGATTTTCATGAATTTGAAGGTGTCATGATCAACAATGCCATAAAGAGACTATTGTTAGTGTTTCTACAAAATAGAATGACAGTGTTGTGAAAGAAAAGATTCATGTTCAAGAAGAGTGCCTCAAAACAATGTTATTCAATGCTTGAGGGATGATATTTACTACTTTCATAATGAATACATGATGAAAATATGGTCATATTAAAAGATGTAAATCTTACCCACTGATATGATAGTTAGCTACAGGGCCACAGTGTATGTAACAAGAGGTGTCATATTGTCTTTCAAAGAGCAGAGTAAAAGCTGGAAGTAGCATCAAGAGGTGCATGCTTTGTACAAAGTTTTAGACCATGGAATGAATAACATGAGGCTATCATCACATCAATCCTTATGAGTTATGAGATAAAAAAATATTGAAGGCATTAGATCTTACAAGGAAGCAATGTCCAGTGTAATGAAAGAAATGGCAAACCATATCAAGCATGGGGAATCATGGTGACTGTGTATAAAGGAGTAGCAGTGGTAAAGAGAACAATTAGAGCAGTGATTTAATGGTCAATATAAAATATAGAGATGTTTTCAAGATCCCCATCCATTGCTATGTTACATTCACATTCCCTTCTTGCAATGCATTTTTTATATTGACTAGGTTCGAAAAGAAACTCATACACAATAAAGAGTATTCCAACACTTAGTGGCTAAGCCTTGCAATTGGAAACAACTTAGCAACTGAATAAAAGATTACTGAGCTGATATATATTGTAATGGATATAACAGTCATGGTGACTCTTTTGCTTCTAACTCTACTCTTCTAACACCACCATAATTGTAGCAGTTGTTAGTGTCATTGACTTCCCTGCAGCTTATTTCATATGGAAGGTAGATAAGGTAGATTTTCTTGCATGTATGGGTACTTTTATGGGTGTAATATTCATCTTTGTTCAAACAGGCCTCATCATAGCGGTATGTTCATGGTTTCTAAGTAGAACCTTGTTCGATTTTTTCTAAAACTCTCCATTAGAATTTGAATTGGTAATATCTACTATGATATTATTCTAAGTTTACCCCACTTCTTACTGATTAATATTTTAACGAATTGAATAGTCTTGTCTAATATTAGAATCAATTGCAATAATGAAGGGTTGTCTTATATATCTATGAATCAATCCATTCTTAATGTAAACACCAAGGATGTATAATATATAATACCTAGTTTCATAATGGACTGCCAGTCTTCTTTAATCTCTGATATCTTTGAACACCAAATGGTGATTTTAATGCTTTCCCAACAAGAACATAAAATGGTGATTTTAATCTCTGATATCTTTGAACACCAAATGGTGATTTTAATGGGATAAAGCTATCTATAAATTAGTGCTCATCTACACCTAGTCAAACAGAGGACATGGATTGAGTAACTAATGTAAGAGCTATTAGAATTTTGATGTACACTATGGTGTATGGAATATAATGTGTTGTCCAAGTAGTGCGAGCTCTCATTTAATTCATGACTAATCCTAAATCACTTTGGTATAGTTAAGAGGGTCTTAAGATATTTGTAGGGTACTTTTTGATAGGAAAACATAATCCTAAGGTATAGATTATTTATGTTAAAGAAATTAACCCTAGAGTGATGCAATGAGAATAGTGTGTAAATAACATATTCATAACCTAAAGATTCAAAGAATTATACACATTTATGGACAATTATTATTATTATTACACACACACATACAAAGATATTATTTTCTATTGCATTGATCTTCTAGTGACTATTGGTTAATCCGTTTTATAGTTCCTGACAATGTATTCCAAATTAATTTGGTACTAATTTATAATTCAAATATCTTACTACAAGCATCCTCTAATTTCTTAATATTTTGGTCTATATCCAATGAACCATTTCTCCACTTTCAATCATAGCTGGATTATATTTTCTTATTCATATTTCACTTTTATTTGTTTCTTAATATTTTACCATTATTACTTGTTTCTTATCCATATTGTTGATATTGAATCGATTTGTCTCTATAGTTGTTGTTGTATCATTTGGATCATGTTCTCCATGTCACTTTCTTGCAAATATTAGATCATTTTTTTGATTGATGGAAAATATCTCTCCTAAATTTATCTTGTATATTTGTGATATCTATTAACTTCAATTTTATTCCTTAATTATTATCATTGTTTATGTTGGTTACTTCCATATGGATAAATATTACTTTAGCTTTTTATGAGACCACTCAATGATAATTTTGGTGGAGTGATCAATTATTTTGATGCACTATGAAATAATATTAAATTAGGCAACTATCCTATCCACCAATTATCCTGATGCAGAGTGGTGGCAACTAAAGCTTAATAGGCCCAATCTACTACACAACCAATTGAGAATGTCACTTTAAACTATGAACAATGGTTTCAACTAATTCTGACAAATTCCTTAGTCTTTGAATACATCCAAATTCAGGGAACTATCCTATCCACCAATTGCTTTCTAAGAAACTCTGTTATTCCTTATTGCCAATACTAACAGCACACTGCTAATTAGCAATCCTTTACTTCTAGCAGATCTCAACTTGTTGATGTTTGTTGGTTATGGTCTCATAAATTTGTAAAATAATTCCAACTGATTAACATAGAATACTCTGATAATACTCCTCAGTTATCTTTTATGTTTTGGTCTCAATATTCTACACTCACCACTTCACAGTCCAAACAGTGAGTGACTGATTCTATCCTGGCAACTTCAAACTAGTTCAACACAAACCCTAGGTGATCAAGCTAGATTCGGGTTTAATGGATTAGTTCAAATTTGGGTGTTTGGAATAGTCTTGGCATGGTCGACTCCTTGACCTTTGTGCACCACTGACTATAGCTTTTTGTTCCTTCTTTCTCCCATTGGCTAAACATGCTAAACTCGATTAGCCTAGGGCATCAAACTTGAAGTGGTTCGACAACCTCCACAGCTCTGAGTGTTGGATAAATTAAAGGATATTTCCCTAATTTGATTTTCATCTAGCGGCATGGACAATCCAATGGTGAAAATACAAACTATGTTGAAACTGATTAAATGAATTCGAGAGGACAGTGTGCATTAATGGATTGGCAAGTGGTGATTGTAGAAGATTGAAAAATGAATGACAAATATCGAGGATGCATCGAAAAGAATTTCATCACAAAGATGTATAAATGAATTTTCAGGGTTAATAAGCTATCTGTTCATCACAAGAATGACAGTGCCACATATAGAACAAGACAAGACAAAAGGAACATACTCCAAACTGTGAATATTGTGTATTCCAAATAGTGCTTCCTCAACATCTAGGTTAAGGTAAGGAAATGAAAATTACCTTACAGATAGGCGGTCCTCCTTCGCATGTTGCCCTTGATCAAATTGGCCATGCATGGAATAATGAAATGAGAAATGAAACCTTTTTTTTTTAATTATACCCGTGTTGGTCAAACTTTCGACCTCAACGGTATTGGTCGAAATTGCGACCAACACGGGTATGGATTAAAAAAATTTCAAAGCTTTCCTTCTATAATCCAACCAAACAAAACCTTTTTATTTGTTGGTCGAATTGTTTGGTCAAATGTACTAGTGTCAAGAAGCTCTTGAAGGTGAGCCACCTCTAGAGAAACTTTATTGGTCTAGACTTGAATCTGAAGCATTAAGGTCAGTGCAAGAAGTTGGATCCCAATTTGGGAAAATTTTTATTGACATTAGGAATCCCGCTGGAAATAGGTACCCATTTAGGTTCAGGTGCCCGATCCAAAAATTTAAAATGGGTAGGCATTTTTTAAAAATGAGTACTCATTTTGTAGAAGTATTTAATTTTTTGAAAAAATCCCACCGAGGTCATTTGCAAATGACCTCAAGTAGACTGAGACACATGGAGGGGAGCCTAGCATAAATGGGTACCCATTCAAGCACCTCCAAACCCCCTCCAACAACATAAATCTCCATCCCAGGTATGCATCATTGTTTACTATTTAGTTTTCTTTATTTTGGATTTTTTTTAACAAAAAATGTGAAAAATAGTGCATATTAGGGTTTAAAATTTTAAAAAATCTAGAGGGAAAATAATAATTTATTTGTTATTAAATAAAAATATATTTTTTATTTAGATTTTCTTTTTTTATTTAGTATTCACAATTTCATACTATAGAATAACCCTAGAAAAAAATCCTAAAATGGCACAAAACCCTAAAAACCATTGTATAACAAGAAACCCTAAAAGTTTAAAAATATATTAAGATATATGGTTCATTTTCCATAATTGATCACATATTTATATTTACATTTCGGCAACTCAAATTCGATATAAGGGAACATCCCCTTAGACTAGTAAAATATTAGGAAGAAGAAGCATACACACTCTTATGTATTAGTCTATTGTTACCAAGTTATTTAATCACAAGTACAACTTATTTGATATATTCATGAAGACCATCATCCATCACCCATCCTTAGATTACACATTAGATTAACCAACATTATCGAAACATTTCTCATGAAAAATGTATCAAAGTAAAATAAAATGAATTTATAGCTTTCATTAGATTAGTAATCCTCCACATTGTCACAACAACTTCTATATGGAAAAATTATTATCTTTTCTCAAATTAGTTAATAGATAAAAATTAATCTCAAAATACTTATATGCTACTCTTATTGGACATCATGGGCACATTGCATTATATTAAAGAATATAATATAAGATATCATTAATACAAATTTTATCCAAGTTGAGTCGACATTAATGACAAAGTAAATAAAATTATTTCACCTCAATGTGATAAAATATAAGCTGATAAGGATGGTCCTCCTAGACCTAGTCATAAGGAACATGTTGGGTGATAAAACATAAGTTGATAAGGAATATAGCTAGTGTATAGCATGCTCATGGTATTTATATACATATTTATATTTACATTCAGCCAATTTAAATTCAATATAGAGGAACATTCCCTTAGCCTAATAAAATATTAGGAAGAAGAGGCCTACCCACTCTTATGTATTGGTAGATATTATTACCACTATTTAATGCTAGGTGCAACTTACTATCTTATGTTAACTTCCCTAGACCAAGGATTTGATGGTTACATGTTTAAGATTTGTGGAATTATAATCTTGAGTGCTACTAGAAATTACAACCTAAAGAAAACATATTAAAACTGATGTGAAAGTGAATATCAAACTAAGACATGTACATATGAGAAAATGTCATGCTCCCGCTCTCCCACTGTTCAAACTGAAACTCCCACCCAAGGTCATGCGGGGGATTGTTCCACTGTGTTGCAGGTTGTTGGGGCTGGTGCTGTGCCGGGTTCTCTGTAGGCTTGTGGTATTGGTGGTGGGTTTACTAGTAGCAAAGTGGCAGCAGTGACCTATGCTGGTTCCCTTGGCTCTGATGATGTTGCGGCTTTTGAGGCTGGCCTCCATGGGGGTGTTCCTGCTCAATCTTCAGGGTCCTTGCAATCTCGAGTGGTTTCCCCTGTGTCTGTTTGTGGGCCTCTTCAGATACAGCTCGAACCTGTTATTGAAGATAAAATTTATGAGACTGCAAAGATTTTTTCTTTGAATGCTGCAATATTTCAATTTAGGGGGTTTTGGCATTCTTTGTCTGCTCTTCATGCTTGAATTTCCAGTCAGTGGGAGCTGATTTTATCTGAAGATGTTCAGATTTATCCAGCTGCAAGGGGTTTCTTCATTGTTAAATTTAGTAATCCCAAAGATAGGAATTCTATCCTTTGTGAATACAGCTTCTCCTGGGATGATCGTTTCCCCCTTATGGCCAAACCCTGGCATAAGGATTTCAATCCTCTTTCTGAATCTTTCAATAAGATTCCAGTTTGGGTTAGGCTTCCGAATCTGCCCATGCATCTCTGGTTGGATTTGGTCTTGGAGTCTGTGGGGAATGCTCTTGGGGATTTCCAGATTGTGGACTCGGATACCTCTGATATTTTACATTCAAATTTTGCTCGCATCCTTGTTGAGATGGATGTCTCAAAGGGTCTCCCTAAAAATATTTGTTTGGCCTCTTCGCGGGGCTCTTGGATATAGACTTTGGATTATGAGGGTATCCCCTTCCACTGTAGAATTTGCCACTTGAATGGCCACGTGGCTACTCGGTGTTCGTCCATGAAGGTAAAATTGAAATGATCACCTTCTTGGTGGTCAGGTGTCGCTACTAAACATTATACAGTTCATAAATTTGCTGAGGTTCAGGAGCCAACCACGGGGTCCTCTCAAGAGGTTCTTTCTTCTTTGGGTGTTTTTGCCGGGTCAGATTCTATCCCTGCTACTGCTGTCCACTCTGGTGCTGATACTACTGTCCAGTTTGCTGCTGAATCTGTCCAGATTGCTTCTGCTATCCAGAATATTTCTACTTTGGTGTTGGCTGCTATCTAGACTGATGACCTTGTTGTCCAGTCTGCTACAGTTGTGGGCTCGCTAGTCCCGGTTTCCCCAAGGGGGAATGTGTTGTTGGGGGGTGAATCTTTGGCCAACCTTTCCTCTGCCTCTTCTGGGGCTTGGTTGGATGTTGCGGCCAAGTTGGAGGACGGTTGGACAACTGTGAAAGGAAAGAAACCAAAGCCTTCCACTCCTCCTTTGGATATGAATCTTAGGTCTAACAAGGGGGGCTCTAAATCTAAATCATAGGGTCCCGTGGTGTGGTTCTGTTGACCGCTAGTGGGGATTCTCTGGTGGTTAATCCCTATGTTGTTCTGGTGGTTCCCACTGTTGTATCTGAGCCTTTATTTCTTTATCTTTTGAGTTTTTTGTACAAGGTTTCGGGTCCTTTCAAAACCTATTTTTACTTAATCAAAACTATTCTTACTCCAAGACATAAAAAGGATAACTACAAACAGTGGACATAAAATGCATGATCATTGAACTAAGTTGGAACTCAAGGTGAACCCCAATTATTGATAGAAAATAAAATTCTAGAGAGGACATGTACAAATCCATTATGGATGTTGGATTGATGCAATAACATAAGAATATATTTTTAATCCTTTTAGGCATCTAGAAGCTACTCAAATACATGATTTCTATATAATTGAACATATTTGTAGATAGAAGGACATGGTTTGATGTGTCTAAGCATGTGAAGACAACATTGATAGACATGATTTTAAATTTGTAACTTGCTTGTTAGATTCTAATGCATGTTAGAAACTAGTTTGTGATGGTATTTATTTTTTTGGCATGGTTTTGTGTAACACTTAATTTCATTGTGTACTTAAACTTAAAGGTAAAATTGTTATCTTCAATTTCAGTTACTTGATTGCAAGGTAATATGTATTATAAATTTATCATTTAGTAATTGTATATTTACATGTTTCTATATATGCAAGGTTTCTATATACATATCTACCATGGATAAATTTGAAATACATAAAATTTTAGATCACAATTCTCCAACTCCTCCATCTCCACATGAAAACCTTGAGCCACCTCCACTACGAAAACCTCCACCTCAAAACCCCCACCTAGGGAGCACTGATCTGTGAACATTCTCTGTAGAAAAGACATTCAACATGTTGTTTAACCATGTCTTCTAAAAACATTGAGGTGATCCTGAGCTGGACATTGGCAGGTTATCTGTATACTCTCATATGGATATAGGATTCTGACTTCCAGCATAGTACATATCACCTAGGTGGAAAAAGAGACTTTTTAATATGCCCAAAGTATATTTTTGTGTGTGCTTCAATTCTTTCAAATAGCTCAGCATGATTGCATACTTTCCTTAGTTGCAAAACAATGTTCATGTGGTTACGAATCTCAATTTATTCATCTACTGAGACCTTATTCCTGACAGCGTGAATTAAAGCCTATTGTCTAGAACTCAGTTTAGAGTTGATTGTTACTTTTGTTTTGTCACGTAGTTCTCCAATCACATATTTCTTAAGTCCTCAGGACATCATGTAATTTCTACAAGTACTGTACACCACTGACAAGAATCTGGTAATTTGTGATAAGCTTAATTGGAAGTTTGAATCCTTGCTATAAAGCTTACTTGGATTTATTCTTTTCCTCAAAATTTTGCATTGTTGTTGCCTCCGCATCATCAGAATCACCAACTTTTAGATTCAAGGGAATTGAATTACATGTTCGTAATGCTTGATTTAAGATCTGTCCTGAAGAGATGGATACATTATTGATTATCCTACATTTTGATTTCTAGCACTCCTTTCAGCAGCCAATATTACATCTGAACATTTGAAATCCATAGAGCCATCTATTCTAACATTTGAAAAAGTGGGTAAATTCAAAGATTGTGCCAAAACATCATAAGTGGGTGGAATTGTAAGAACAATACCATTTTCCATCTCTAACAATTGATTTGAAGATCCAACTTGAGGAGCAGCACCCACTTTCCTTTCCTTTTGTTTATATGGTTCCATTCTTTCTACATAAGTAGCAGAACCAGCAGCCACTTATGCTTTATGAGCATAAGTTGATAATCTTTGTGGATAAGTGATGCTGGAAAAAGTATTTTTTGAAGAGTTTTTTAGTTAGTTTTATTTGTTTTTATGGAAATAAGGAATGTGCAAATATTTTCATATTTATATTTAGAATTTATTCTTTTGTAAAATCTTCATTTGGTATCAAAGCTTTAGGATTGTGAAGCTTTCAACATAGCAAATAATTTGCAAATTTCAAAATTTGATGAAGTTGATTATCAATATTGGTCAATCAAGATGAAGACCTTTTTGATAGGAAAAGATTTTTGGGAGATCGTTGAATCAGGATATGAAGAACCTGAGAATTGGGATGATCTCATAGCTAATGAGAGGAGATTGAAGAAGGAAGCTGAGAAGAAGAATGCAATGGCTCTATTTCACATTCAAATGGCTCTTGAGAAGAGCTTGTTTCCCAGAATTGCTCATGCACAGACAACAAAGGATGCATGGAAGACTCTAAAAGATGCTTACCATGGCAATAACCAGATCAAGGTTGTGAAACTACAAACCTTGAAGAGAGAATATGAGAATTTGAAGATGAAGGAAAGTGAGAATGTGGGAGATTTTTGTGTAAGATTCAAGGATGTGGTTCATAAAATGGCCACTTTGGGTGAACCTATGAGCCAAGAGCATGTGATACATAAGGTATTGAGATCTCTAACCCCAAAATGGAATATTGTAGCAATTATTATGGAAGAAAGTAAAAATTTAGCCACCTTGGAGTATGATGAGCTAATTGGATCTCTCATATCACATGAGGATAGAATAAGGGACACTTCTACCAGCATTAGTGAGAAGGCTTTTGCTTCTCAATTGCAAATTTCAAAGAATGATGATGCTAGTAGCAACAATAAAATCCACAAAGGTTCAGGAAGGGGTCAAAACCAGAACTTTTCAAGAGGAACTAGAGGAAGAGAAGGTGCTCAAGGAGGAAGAGGCCGAGGTAGATTTGATAAAAGAAACATTCAATGTTACCATTGCAATTGGTATGGACACTATGAGAAAGAGTGTAGGCTGAAATCAGGTAACAATAATGCAAATTATGCTCAACAAGATGAGGATCCTTCTTCAAGTAATTTAATCTTGTGTTATATTAAAGCTGAAAATAATATGAGTGATGTTTGGTATTTGGATTCTGGGTGCTCTAACCATATGTCTGGTAACAAGGATATTTTTTCAAAGCTTGATGATGGCTATAGATCTAATATTACTCTTGGTAATAATAATACGGTGGAGGTTGCAGCCAAAGGAGCCATGGAAGTTCAGACAAAAGAAGGTATGAAAAGCGTTCAAGATATCTATTATACTCAAAAATTGAAGCATAATTTATTGTGTTGGGCAGCTATGTGAGAAGAATTATAGAGTTGTATTTGAAAATATAAAATTTACTATCTATGATAAGAATCAAGGCAATAAAGTGATTACAGTTGTTCCTATGACAAAGAATAAGATGTTTCCCTTGAAGTTTGGTGAAAATGACAATCAGCTTGTGAATATGGCTTATGAGAATAAAAGTTGGTTGTGGCATCTCAGGTATGGTCATTTGAATTTTCATAGTTTGAAGATTCTAACATCAAATGCATTGGTTCTTGGATTGCCTAAGGTTGAAGAACACAACAAAATTGGTGAAGGATGTGCAAAAGAGAAGCATGCAAGAGAATCATTTCCAAAAGGAAATGCATGGAGGGCTCATCACCCACTTCAACTTATTCATTTTGATATTTGTGGTCCTATGCAAACACAAAGTTTGGGTAAGTCATCATATTTTATCACTTTTATTGATGATTACTCACACATGTGTTGGGTTTATTTTTTGAAGACTAAGGATGAAGCCCTTGATACATTCAAGAGGTTTAAAGCCCATGTAGAGAATGAGAAAGGAAATACAATCAAATATTTGAGAATAGATTGTGAAGGAGAGTATTGCTCCAAAGATTTTTAAAATTTTTGTGAGATGAATGGGATCAAGGGACAACTCACAACTGCTTACACACCTCAACAAAATGGAGTGGCTGAAAGAAAGAACTGTATTGTGGTAGAAATGGCAAGGAGCATGTTACAAACCAAGGGTTTGAACAATACTTATTGGCCTAATTCAATTGCTACAACAGTCTATATTCTCAATAGGAGTCCTACAAGTGCCCTAGACAAGATGACTCCCTATGAAGCATGGTATGAGAAAAGGCCTAATGTAAATCATTTTAAAGTTTTTGGTTTCTTGGCTTATGTTCATATACCTGATCAAAATAGACAAAAGTTAGATGCTAAAAGTGAACCATGCATTTTTGTGGGTTATAGTCAGGAGAGCAAAGCTTATAGATTGTATAATTTCGTTACTAATAAGATTCTTGTCTCAAGAGATGTGATTTTTGATGAAGGGGGAGTTTATGGTCATCAAAAAGGCCATGTTGAAAAGCCAAAATCTATTTTGGATAATGATATTATTGATAATAATGATCATGAGCAGCCAACTAATGGTTCTTTTTCAAGATCTCCTAATCCACCAAGCAGCCTCTCATCAAATTCAAGTGCAAGTTCTTCCCCAAGTCCAAGTTTTACAAGAAGGGTAAGAAGATTAAGTGATATTTATCAGAGAATTCAAAATCAAGAACATGAAGAAGATCCAATAGGTGAGACAGTAAATTTTGCATTACTTGCTAAAACTGATTTTGAGCCATCATGTTTTGAAGATGCATGTACTAATGAGGTTTGGATGCAAGCAATGAATGAAGAGATGGATTCCATTGATAGGAATGAGACATGGGAGCTTGTAGAGCTTCCACATGAGAAGAAGAAGATTGACACGAAATGGGTATACAAGATCAAATATAACAGTGATGGGAGTGTGGAAAGATACAAGGCAAGATTGGTTGCTAAAGGTTTCACTCAAAAATATGGTATTGATTATGAAGAAACTTTTGCACCAGTAGCAAGACAAGAGACTATTAGAATGCTTATTTCACTTGCAGCTCAAAAGAAATGGACTATTCATCACATGGATGTGAAAAGTGTCTTTCTAAATGGGTACTTAGAAGAGGAAGTATATGTGGGACAGCCACAAGGTTTTGAAGTTAAAGGCAAAGAAGATCATGTTTATAAGTTAAAGAAGACTTTGTATGGCTTCAAGAAAGCACCACGTGCATGGTATGCAAGGATTGATGGATATTTTCAGCAGAATGACTTTCAAAGAAGTAAGAGTGAACCTACCCTTTATTACAAGCAAGAAGGTAATGATATTATCATTATGAGTTTGTATGTTGATGATTTGTTATATATGGGTAGTTGTTCTAAGATGAAAGAGGAATTCAAAGTTGCTATGATGAATGAATTTGAAATGAAAGATTTGGGTCTCATGAAGTATTTTTTGGGAATGGAGGTTTATCAACGTGAAAATAAAAAAAAAATTTGTCAAACAAAGTATGCAAAGGATATGCTAAAGAAATTTGATATGGCTGATTACAAACCTTTTTCTACTCCAATTGCTCATGGAGTTGTATTATGTAGAGATGATGGTGCTGATATTGTTGATGAGACATCATATAGAAGTATTGTTGGTAGTTTGATGTTTCTAACTCACACAAGGCCTGATATTGCTTACTCAATTTCATTGGTTTCAAGATATATGACAAATCCATCAGAAGAACATATGAAGGTAGTCAAGAGAATTTTGAGGTATGTGAAAAACACTCTTGATTTTGGAATTCACTATTCTTCTAAAAAATTTGAGTTTGTTGGCTTTAGTGATTCTGATTGGGGAGGTAGTTTGGATGACTGGACATCTACATCTGGTAATTATTTTTCTTTGGGCTCTGGCTTAATCACATGGAGTTCAAAGAAGCAAAGTATGGTTTCTCTCTCTTCTATAGAAGCGAAATATGTTGCAGTCACTTCAGCAGGCACACAAGCTTTATGGCTCAGAAAGCTTCTTGAAAAAATTGGTGAGATTCAGGTTCAGCCTACTGTGATTTTTTGTGACAACATTAGTGCCATTAAATTGGCCAAGAATCTAGTTCATCATAGCAGGACCAAACACTTTGATTTGAAACAACACTTCATTAGAGATTTGGTACAAAAGAATGCAATTGAATTGAAATACATCAACACAAAGGCACAAATCGTGAATATCTTAACGAAGGTGGTTGCAAAGGATCAGTTTTTGACACTCAAAGATCGAATTGTTAGCCCTCTCAGCATCAAGGGGGAGTATGTAGATAAGTGATGCTGAAAAAAGTGTTTTTTGAAAAAAAAATTAGTTAGTTTTATTTGTTTTTATGAAAATAAAGAATGTGCAAAGATTTGCATATTTATATTTAGAATTTATTCTTTTGTAAAATCTTCAATCTTATCTACTCGATACTCGATATTCATAATCTGATATAGTCCTCTCATAATCACTGTCATCATTTCCAATATCTTTTATAGTCCTCTTGGAGCCAACTTGAGAAGTAGGAGCCACTTTCTGCCTTTTCTTCATATGCTCTATGTGCATAAGATGGTAACCTTTTCTTCTACTCGGTGCTCATGATCTGTTATGGTCCTCTCAGAATCATTGTCATCTTTTCCAGGATATATTATTGTCCTCTCAAAGTCATAATCATCTTTTCCAGTATCAGTTATAGTCCTCTCGGAGTCAGTATCACCTCTGAAATGCTCATTTGCATCTCCAATGATTGATAGTTGCTTTATCAGTAGGCTCATTGGCACCACCTTTTCTTTCATTGTTCTCTTTTGGGCTGCTCTCATTGACATTAAAATCTTCAACATTTGGTAGAGCTTATAACTTTTCAGAGCATCCAAGTTAAAAAGCTAGCTACATGAATAATTAAATGTAGGTTTTTGTGCCATGATAAAAATAGTTCAGGAAAAACTATATCACTTTTTTTCTGCACAGATCAAACTTCTTTCTTGTTTTACCCTGATAAAAATTATCCACAAAAACAACCACCGAAATAAAAAATCACAACTGAGTTCTTCAAATATGGTCTATATGCATCACCCAACTGAAAAAAAAATAAAATGCATTTGGGTAAAGAAGTTTCAAAAAATGCAGCAACAAATAGCGAAGGGTTTCTTCAGTGCCCATTCACTAAACATAATACATATTCAGTGAAAGGAATGCTTTTACTTAAATTAATCGGTCAGTCCTGCAAAGTTAACACCCACTAACATCAAACTTATATGATTGAACTATTTCTTTTCATGTGAAAGTATCTATGGATGGTTGTTATCAGAACTGGTTCATTGGTGCTAAACCTAGGTTTTGCACTTAAATTTTTTAAAATGATTTTAATCTTTTAAAACAAATGATTCTTTATAATATATTTACTTTCTAATTTTTCTAATACTATAAATCTAGTTTTTCATTCATTTTTATAGAAAAAAATTTAATCTTTTTTGATGGAGGGTTTTTTACAAGTCTATTGACATGTAGCTATACATAGTACAAGCCTTTTTACCCTTGCCACAATCCTATCCTTGTCTCTTTGAGCCTTGTAGTTAGGTAGGTTTATTAAGAACCTTTCAAAATTTTAATCTTTTTTACAAATGACTCTTCAAAAGACCAATCAACCCTTAATTTTTCTAATACCATAAACCTAGTTTGTTCACTTATCTTTATGAAAAAGGATTTTAACCTTTTTTTAACAATTGACTCTTTAAAAAATATTCACCCCCTAATTTTTCTAATACCACAAATCTAATTTTTTCAGAAAAGGATTTTTAACCCTTTTTCAACAAATAACTCTTTGGAAGACCATTCAAAACATAATTTTTCTAATACCATAAACTTCATTTTATCACTTATCTTTACAAAAAAGATTTTATCATTTTTTAACAAATGACTCTTTAGAAAATGTTCAACTCCTAATTTTTCTAATACCATAAAACTAGTTTTTTTCACTTATCTTCATGAAAAAATATTTTTAACCTTGCCACATCCAACATCTTACCTTATGATTGGATTACTATGAGCCCAACTAGAATCAAGTCTTGAGGTGGAATGTAAAACCTTCATAAGAAAAAAAAATACTATATATTTTATTAAAGAAATTTGATTATTTTAAATTGAAATGAAAAAGAATGGATTAAAAAGAGACACCAACTTTTTGTAAATAGGTTTAACATGATCAATAGACAAGGAATTTCATGTTTCATATATAGACATTATTACATTTATTTACTACCATATGTTTCATTCTCTTAACATCACCTACATATGAATGTTGAGTGGAAATGGGTATACGTGCAAATGGCTACACATAAAATATGGGCAATGAGTTGAATGAATCCTCAAATAAATAACATAATTTATGTGATTTCATTTTTGTGAAGCCTATAAATAGTATAATATACTATTTGTGTTTAGTTTATAGATGATTCAAATCAAATTAAATGGACATAATGATTTATATGTTAAAAAAGTGTTGTTTCTTTTCTTTTTTTATACAATAATACATCAAAATAATATTTATAATATTACACAAATAAAAAAATTAAGAATATTTTAGCACATACATTGATGTTAATAAAAGATAACCACTTAAAAAATATATCATGTTTTACTTATTTATAAGGTATCAAATTTGTTATTCTAATTAGATTGAGGGGTAAAACTATAATGATAGAAATAAGTGAGTGAGATTAGACTATGTTAACAAAAACTATTTTAAAAAATAATAAAATTAAAACTAAAATCACACAACTATATATATGTGTGTGTGTGTGTGTGTGTGTGTGGTCCCACAATAGTGTGTCCCACTTTTTTAGACATTCTAATTTTTGTTGAAATAACACATTTTTAATAAAATATGATAATTTAAGCCTTGAGAGGTTCTATTTTAAGGAATTAATTACAAATGGTTAGCTCAAAGCCTCTTAGATTAAAAAAATATTGATATAACATCTATACTCCTCATTCATACCTACAATGGAGTCTCCTTCGTACCTATTAAAATGTTGACAAAAAATCACTTCGACTTTATGTTTTGGCAGATCAAATGAATCCATTTGAAAAACCTATCTATGTAGTATGATGCTATTCGGAACAAGTTTTCTAATGCATATAATTTTAATACATGTTGAGTTCATTATCACTTTTAAATATTACTTGAACTAAACATAAGTTGTTTGGTCATTCAACAACCTATCTCTTCAAGACTTTGGGAAAAATAGTAAATTACAAAAAAAAAATTATGAAAAATATGTAGGAAAAGAGCATTTGTGTTACCTTTCTATATAAAAAATAAAAAATGAATTTTGATATACACATATCAAGTTAGAGCAATCCAAGTGACCTTATGTCTAAATTACAGTTATTGTCACTTTAGAACTTAATAAACTATGAAATATTGACCCAAAATGAATGAAACCAATTGAATCATTTAGATATTGAAGTTAAAAATATAATCTCGAAAGAATTACATTGTTATCATATTTTTTTAAAAAGTTATGTTGATCCAAGTGACAATAACTCCTTAAAAACACAAATTTCCACACAAACCACTTTTCAAAGGAGAAGGAAAAATGAATTTTAATTTTTTTTTATAAATATATTTAGAAACTAGAAAGAAAATTCTAAAAGACTCTAGTTTACATCATCTTCAAATTCCTAATAGTTTTACGGTAACAGGTATTCGAAAGTGAAGTTTTTTCTCATAATGTTGATCTTTGTGTCAAAGTTGGCCAAAAAGTGGGACCACCCATATATATATATATATATATATATATATATATATATATATATATATATATATATATATATATATATATATATATATATATATATATATATATATATATATATATATATATATATATATATATATATAGGGGGATATAAATAGAGAGAGCCTACAATAAAAAATAAAACGTAGAAGAATGAGGAGAGAAAACTACAAAAATAAAAGTTATGTAAGTAGCGAGAAAAGCAATAAAGGGTGGTGGTGGAGGATCTCTATCATCCTTTTTACTCCATACATCAACAAGGTCAAGGGTGACATTTGGAAGAGTCCACCCCTCATCATCAGCAAGAGCCTTCTCTTTATCATTTTCCTCTCGCATGGGCAAGCTTTCCAACACATGCCTAGGAAACCATTTGGAAGAATTGAGCCTCCCACTAGTGACCTAGATCCGACAACCCACCAATAGTTTGTTGATGACACTATGCTTTATGGACAAAGTACCATAGAGGAGGCAAAAGCATATAAAAAAATATTAAGTCAATATACCAGTGCATTAGGTCAAAAGATTAACTCCGAGAAGTCAGAAATATTCTTCTTTAATACCCATCCTAATCTAGAGCAGCAAATTTTCCAAATTATGAATTTCAATAGAGGAATTTTACCTTGTAAATACTTGGGTCTCCCTTTAGAAGAAGGGGTATGATCGAAAAAATTATGGGATCAAATAACAGAAAAGATCAAAAGAAAAATGGATTCTTGGAAAGGAAAATGGCTCTCTTCTACAGGTAGAGAAATGATGATACAATCTGTCCTTTCAACACAACCTATTTATCAATTATATTGTATTGATCTCCCCATAAAAAAATAGGGAAGAAATCAATAAACTCCTTAGGACTTTCTTTTGGCGGGGAATAGGGGAAAATTAAAAAAAAAATCTCAGTTAGCTTGGGACAAGGTATGCAAACCAAAATATGAGGGAGGTGTAGGGATTAGGGACATCAAAATCCAAGGTAAAGCTTTAGGAGCTAAACTAGTATGGATAATGTACATGAATCCACACCTCAAGTGGGTAAAGATCTTAATGAAGAAATATCTGAGCAATACTAATCCAATCAGCATATTCAGGGACAAATCACTGCCTAGAGGATCGAGAATTTGGAACTTCATGATGGATTGTTGATCCTCCATCCAGGACAGACTAACATGGAACTTGAGGATGGGGGAAGAAGATCTCTTTTGGGAAGACTCTTGGGGAAGATATGGTGCTTTGGAAAAGGATGGTAAACTAGCCCAATTAAGGTTGACACTTGAAGCTAGATGGGGAAAAAGAGTTTTAGATTATGTGACCTTTGAGGATGGAGGAAAAGGTTGGAAATTGAAGGATTTTAAGGACATGAACCTCCCACCTAAGGAAGTAGAAGATCTAATAAGAACTTTATCAAATAGGAAAGTAACTTTCAATTTTGGCAAGGATAAATTGATGTGGGATGGAAGCAAGAGCGGGGATTACAACTCGAAGGAGGGGTATCAATTCCTCAGGTCTCTCCAGATGAGCACAAATGAATCTCTCCCTACAACTTTATGTTGGAATAAAGCGTGTCTGCCTAAGGTGGGATTTTTCACCTAGTTAGTTTTAAATAAGAAGGTCCTTACCTCAGAAAGATTTAAGAAAATGGGTTTCCAAGACCCAAGTAGATGTCCTTTATGCAAAAATAAGGAAGAATCCATTAACCACCTTTTTTTGCATTGTTAGTATTTGAGCCAATGCTAGAAATGGCTCTGTTCACAATTGGGGTGGGTATCAGCATTTCCAAGAGCTATAATACATATGCTACGTGCTTGGCCGCTCCTTTGAAAGGACAATATTTATAGCTCTTTATGGATATATACACCTTTCATAGTCTTGTGAGAACTATGGAAGGAACACAATCAAATAATTTTTCAAGATAAGAAGATGAATGTAGAACAACTTCTAATTAAAATTGAGACTTTTTTCATTGAACCTACCAACTGTCAGGTTTTGAATAAACAAAAGGAGGCTATAATGTCTCATTGGGATGAGAAAATGAGAGGAAAGTGGATAGGTCTAAAATTACCCCCCTTTATAACAATAGTGGGAAACTTAAAAAAGAAAATGAGAGAAGTGCCAATGGCAACCACCCAAGGAGGGTTGGTTTAAACTCAATTTTGACGGACCTTCAAGAGGGAATCCAGGTAGAGAAGGCATTGGTTGTAGTATCCATAACTCATAAGGCATGGAGATAGAAAATTTAGCTAGATATATAGGAATATAAACTAATAATTGGGCAGAATTAACAACTTTAGTTGAAGGACTAGAACTATGTAAAACTCTTGGTTGCGAGAATGTAGAGATTGAAGGAGATTCTACAATTATAATAAATTTTTTAAGGAAAGGATCCCTCATTAATTGGAGACTGGACTCAATTTTATATAGAGCCCTCTTAGTATGTCAGACCTTTGACAAGATCGTAATCAATCATATATATCAGGAGGGCAAGAAAAGAACAGATGAATTAGCTAATATAGGTATAGAAGAAGGTCAGACATAAGAAGTCATAATTTTAATATAGGAATTCCATCTGAATTGGGAATGGTATAGATTTTTTAGAATTTTAACTATAGTTTACATCTCATTATCTTGATGAAGACTCAGGAGTCTTTCCTTTGCTTTTACCCACTACCTACATATCGCATCCTAAGACAATATGATTGGATAGAAAAATTCATTGGGGAAGATGATGTTGGAGTAAGGGAAAATAAGTTTGAGGTGAATATTGGAGGTTATGGAATCCTCCAATTTGGACTTTATGGACATTCAGAATGACGGGGTGATGCAGAGCCCTCTACTATTCCCAAAGGAATCTAACTCAACTTGAGGATTCTACAAGTGTCTTGGAACTCACCCAAGGAGTTAGTCTCACTCAAGGGTCAAATAGAGTGCTCTAACTTTACACAACCAACACCTCAAACATTTTGAACAAGTTCACTTCCTCCAACCTCTTATTCCAAATTCTCTTGACATCAAACATCCTCTCAAGGATCCACTCTCTAGGCTTCTCCCAAAGCACCTAGAGCCCCCAAGTCTTCAAATATTCAAATAGGTCTTCCACCTTGATTCTAACACCATATAAAATCTTAATATGGTCCATATACCATGTTCCACCAATCTACCAATTCTGGTCAACTGATCTTCTACCAATCCACTCTAATAGCCCTTCTAGGCTTGTAGCCTTCACCAGTCATAAATCAGCCTTTTTCTCCAGAATCCTCCAAAAAACTAAAGAAACTATTGATTGATTTAGAAATCCTTTTGGATTCCCTAAATTCTCTCCAAGTATCATGGTAGACTCCTTTGGGCCATATGCCAGATCCACTACCCTAGCATCCATAAACTAGGCCTATCTTCCTCCAAATAACAAAGAAAATTATACATGCACTTACTCCTTGCACCCCAAAGCATGAAATGGTCTTTCATAAGGTTTCAAAACACAATATTATCAAGTATATAAGGCTTTACCACCTATCCATTCATCTAGCCACCAAACCCTTGTTCCTAGGGTCACACAACTAGGGCCTATCCAAAATAACCCATGCCACCATCTCTAGACCACACCAATTGATCCAATGAATCATTATGGATCATCAAAACCATAATCCATCACAAAATTCTCCATTCTTGAGGACACTCATCCACCATAATGACTAGTGTTAAATCAGGGCTCTCCTTCAATCAGTTAACTCCATCAACCATTGATCCTCAATCATGACTCCTCCGTGTCCCTGCATTAAACTAGTATATTACAAGGATAAATTACATTATTGTACTCTCCCACCAATCACAGTGATCATAGGGGGTGGGAGAGTCAATTCATGAAATGAAGACTACAATCCCAATTCCCTATTACCACTAGAAATTCGGGTACAGTCAAGATACCAGCCAATTCCCTGGCCTCTCTAGCAACTAAAACCATGAGATCAATGCATGGAAATATAAATAATAACCAAATAAATTATATTACACCATCACCCAACCATCAGCCAATCATTATCATATTCCAAAACACGCTTGAGATCATAGCATTTGTTGACTATACCCTACCGACAGATTCACAGTTTGTAGAGAAATGCTTTATTCATTGATTAGAATTCTTACCAAATGATTTCTTACACATCCCACTCTACATTCCCTATCCATTCATGTGGATCAATACTAAAATAGACTCAAAATCCCAAACAAACTGACAACAACCATATCTAACTACCCCAAAACTATTTCTAAACAGTCTAAAACCGATTGTCACATCAAAATGTGATTAAAATTTATTGTCAAGTTGACAACCAATGTTGTAAACTTGATAAATTGAATCTAGTATCCCCTCTCATGACTATTAAAGGTTCAAAACAACCTTTTAATCCACATTAACCCTCTCATGAGCCTCTAAGGCTTATTTTGCCAATTCTAGGCAAATTACACATTTGGCACTGTTAAGTGCATTTACAACATTTTAATGGCTCTATTGGCCATGTTACATTCATTATAGACCTTATAGGTCTTTAGATCAATCCTCTAACCTAGGATCAATATAATGACCCCTAGTGACCCCCTAGGTGCACTTTGCCCTCACAAATGCCATTAAGGCTTTCATAGCATGTTTGGTTGATCATAATATCAAATGATCCCAAAATCATTACAAACATGATGAAAACAATATAAAATGACCAATCATGGTCCAATACATTATCAAATGACCTTAAATGGTCTTGTTCCATCACCCAAGGATCCATAGTGACCCTGGTGTACTTCCATTGCTCTGGAGTTGACCTTGGTGCTCCTGCACCACGAGGAGCATCTTTTATGCCAATAAGGTAACATAGGTTTATTATTGTTGTATTTTTATGTAACTAAGTCAGAAAACACCCTTCGATGTAACAAACTGATAATTGTTTTGCTTAGGATATGTTGTCTCAGCTGAGGAATGACTACATTGTTCTATTAGATGTATTTTCTAATGATTTAGATGTATATTTGATTTTATTTAAGAAAATACTTTTATCTCTTTACATTTCATCTATATGCCCTTTCTGTATCCATGGTTTTGTGACTATTCAGAGCTTTATCCTTAACATAAGTGCAAGATGTAGTGTTCAAATTATATACAGATCATGATCGGAGGCAAAAGAAGAAGGGAAGGATGAGGAATGATGTAGAAGAAAGGTGAAAAAATATAACTTGGGACTAAAAGATGATTATTTGGATGTATCTATATACTTTATGATGTATCGAGGCTTAGGCCATTTATCTAGCAAAACAAAACAAAAATAAAAATAAAAATTTAAAAAATTAAGAATATTTTAGCACATACATTGATGTTAATAAAAAATAACCACTTAAAAAATATATCATATTTTACTTATTTATAAGGTATCAAATTTATCATATTTGTTATTTTAATTAGATTGAGCGGTAAAAATATCATGATAGCAAGAAGTGAGTGAGATTAGACTATGTTAAGGGTATGTGCAGGATCATGGTATACCAAACTATGGCCTTAAGTGGCAATGAAAAATTAGAAAAGCAGGGTTAGTCAACTTGACGTAAAAAGTTGAACATCTTATCAACCTTATGTGAAAAAGTTGTAAGAATAGAATCTGTAGGAAATTGAATTTAGTTTCTAAACTACTAGCCATTGTCTAAAAAAAAATTAATCTAATTGTTCAAAATTTTAGATTTCAATGCAGTAGTACGAAAATTTTAGGAAAAAGATAAAAAGTACGTGTATGTCTGACCACCTTAATCAAAATCAAATGATGATATATTTTCACAAGATTCTAGATATAAGTAGTAGACTCATGCCCGGATGTGATCCATATTTTTGTGTAATTTTTTCCCAAATAAATAACTAATTATGAATTTTCTACTACAACTTATTCAGAATTTTAAAAAACTCCCATGTCTAACCACCTTAACTAATTCTAAACTTTACAAAATTGAATTTTTTTTTTCTTATAGTAGGCAAAGCATAAAACGTGGCACATGTTTCGGATTTCAAAAAGGTTAAATGGTTTGAAATTTATAGTTGTTTTTCAATCAATATGTCAATTAGGACTTTAAAGATAACTTAATTAAAAAAATAAGTAATAATTACTTACTGAACTCGAAATCTGACAGCAATTATATTGATGTACATTTGATAATGTCTTTAAGAAACCCTTTTCGTTTCATCAATTTCGGGTGAAAAAAAGGTCATCAACTACATGGTCGAAGTCTGGAGATCAAAGCAAATCTAGTGAACACATCTTTTGGGTTGACCATTCACGTCTGGCATTGCCCAAGGCAAATACCAAGCCTAATCGGATATTTGATATCTCCCGCCCAATGAACATTTCAACTTGACTTCTTTTTTTCAATTTTAAGTTATATATTACAAATTTTTATTTTTTATATTAATATTAAATGATAATAGCTTATTATTAGTATTATATAAATTTTTATGTTAGTATTGTAGTATATTATTTTTATTTATTTCTCTATTGTATAATAGTATAATATTAGTATTAAATATTTATATTATATGTTCAATAATACCTGAGGGGAGAGAGAGAGAGAGAGAGAGAGAGAGAGAGAGAGAGAGAGAGAGAGATTTTGGAAAAATGTTGTATATAAAAAATTTGATGCATAATTAGATGCAAAATTTGAAATATAAAAGAGCCCATGGGGTTGATTTACAAATATTAAGAGCCCAAATTTGTATTGTCTTAATGCCATGCAAAGTGCAAAAATTATGATTCCTTACTATGAATGTTGAATCCTTATATTTGTATCATCTTAATTTTGTATCCTTACATTTGTATTGTCTTAATTCCATGTACATTTGTATCATCAAATTATGTAATAGTTGGAATCATTGAGTCAAAATTGGTCAAATGTGTCCAAAGTAAAATGGTGATTCCCTGGCGTGAAAGCCGGATAGTGTTGAAGGATTGCATCCTGGTACTGAATGGACTATGTCATTAGCTCCAGTTGGGTGGTTAAATGCTCGTGAAAATCCTATTTCGACCATAGAGTCACTAGAACATTTGTGACCATGCTGGACCAAAGTGTCCCCAAGGTGCACTAAGCATGATTGGGCATAGTTTTTTCAACCCTCGTATCTCAAACCCTATGAGAAGTATCAAAAACTTGTGAGATTCTATAGGACCATGTTTTTGAGGCCTACAATAACCTTTCTCCATTCTAGGAGATTCAAATTTTTTTGAATTTGGCACACCAATCTTGCTTGAAGCCAAAACTTGCAGTGAGGATCAGATGAAAGTTGCACCACTAGGTTTCTTCCAAATCATTCATCCTGGCATTGAATGGATTGTGCCATTAGCTCCGGTTGGGTGGCTAAATGCTGGTGACAACCCCATTTTGACCATAGAGTCACTAGAACGTTTGTGACCATGCTGGACCAAAGTGTCCCCAAGGTGCACTAAGCACGATTGGGCAGAGATCTCTCAAACTCATATCTTGAACCCCATGATAACTATTGGAAAACCATGCAATGTTATGTAACTTCTCTCCATTGTGGGAGATTTAATTTTTTTAATTTGGCACACCAATCTCGCTTGATGCCAAAACTTGCAGTGAGGGTCAGTTGAAAGTTGCACCACTAGGTTTCTTCCAAGCCGTTTGTCCTAGCACTGAATGGACTACGCCATTAGCTTCGGTTGGGTGGGTAAACACTAGTGACAACCCCATTTCAACCAAAAAGTCACTAGAACATTCATGACCATGCCGGACCAAAGTGTCCCCAAGGTGCACTAAGCACAATTGGACATCGATCTTTCAAGGCTCATCTCTCAGACCCCATGAGAGGTATTGGAAAACTGTGAGATGCTACATGCCCATGTTTTTGAGGCCTACAATAACCTCTCTCCATTTTGGGAGATTCAATTTATTTTTTGAATTTGGCACGCCAATCTTACTTGATGCCAAAACTTGCAATGAGGGTCAGTTGAAAGTTGCACCACTGGGTTTCTTCCAAACCATTCATCCTAGCACCAAATGGACTATGCCATTAGCTTTAGTTGGGTGGGTAAACACTAGTGACAACCCCATTTTTACCACAGAGTCACTAAAACGTTCATGACCATGGCGGACCAAAGTGTCCCCAAGGTGCATTAAGCACAATTGGACATCGATCTTTCAAGGCTCGTCTCTCAGACCCCATGAGAGGTATCAGAAAACCATGAGATGCTACATAAATATGTTTTTGAGGCCTACAATAACCTCTCTCCATTCTGGGAGATAAAAAAAAAATTTTGAATTCAGCATGCCAATCTCGCTTGATGCCAAAACTTGCAGTGAGGGTTAGTTGAAAGTTGCACCACTAGGTTTCTTCCAAACCGTTCATCCTGGCACCAAATGGACTACACCATTAGCTCCATTTGGGTGGGTAAACACTAATTATAACCCCATTTTGACCACAGAGTCACTAGAACATTTGCGAACATGTCGGACCAAAGTGTCCCCAAGGAGCACTAAGCACGATTAGGCAGTGATCTTTTAAGGCTCGTATCTCAGACCTTGTGAGAGATATCAGTGAACCATGAGATGCTACAAGAGTGTGTTTCTAAGGCCTACAATAACCTCTCTCTATTCTAGGAGATTCAATCTTTTTTAATTTGGCACGCCAGTCTCGCTTGATGTCAAAACTTGCAGTGAGAGTCAGTTGAAAGTTGCACCACTGGGTTTCTTCCAAACCGTTCGTCCTAGCACCAAATGGACTACACCATTAGCTCTAGTTGGGTGGGTAAACACTAGTGATAACTCTTTTTTGACCAGAGAGTCACTACAACATTCGTGACCATGTCGAACCAAATTGTCCCCAAGGTGCACTAAGCACAATTGTGCAGCGATCTTTTGAGGCTCATATCTCGAACCTCGTGAGAGGTATTGGTGACCTGTGAGATGCTACAAGAACATGTTTCTGAGGCCTACAATAATCTCTCTCCATTTTGGGAGATTTGAATTTGTTTGAATTTGGCATGCCAATCTCGCTTGATGTCAAACTTGCAGTGAGGGTCAGTTGAAAGTTACACCACTGGATTTCTTCCAAATCGTTCATCCTAGCACCGAAGCACCGAATGGATTATTCCATTAGCTCTGGTTGGGTGAGTAAACACTAATGACAACCTTATTTTGACCATAGATTCACTAGAATGTTCACGAACATGCCAGACCAAAGTGTCCCCAAGGTGCACTAAGCACAATTGGGCAATGATCTTTCGAGGCTCGTATCTCGGACCCCGTGAGAGGTATTGGGGAACCATGAGATGGTATAGGACCATGTTTTTTAGGCCTAAAATAAACTCTCTCTATTCTGGGAGATTCAAATCTATTTGAATTTGGCACGCCAGTCTCACTTGATGCCAAAACTTGCAGTGAGGGTCCATTGAAAGTTGCACTACTAGGTTTCTTCCAAACTGTTCATCCTAGCACCGAATGGAATGTGCCATTAGCTCTATTTGGGTGAGTAAATGCTAGTGACAACCCCATTTCAACCACAGAGTCACTAGAATGTTTGTGACCATGCCAGACCAAAGTGTCCCCAAGGTGCCCTAAGCATGATTAGGTAGCAATCTTTTGAGGCTCATATCTCAGACCTCGTGAGAGGTATCGATAAACCATGAGATGCTATAGGACCATGTTTTTGAAGCCTACAATAACCTCTCTCCATTCTAGGAGATTTGAATTTGTTTGAATTTGGCACGCCAGTCTCATTTGATGCCAAGACTTGCAATGAGGGTCAGTTGAAAGTTGCACCATTGGGTTTCTTTCAAACCATTCACCCTGGCACCGAATGGTCTATGTCATTAGCTCTATTTGGGTGGGTAAATGCTAGTGACAACCCCATTTTAACCATAGAGTCACTAGAATGTTTGTGAACATGCCAGACCAAAGTGTCCCCAAGGTGCACTACGCACCATTGCGTATGTTGGCGAGCATTCTGGTATGTCAAGAGGCAAAGTGAGACTATTCTTAGGGTAAACCAACCCAACTAGACATGATGGAAGCATCGGTTTGTGCCCACAATGGAAAAATGTTTCTTCTCCAAGGGAGATGAGGACATGATCATAAAGGGTCATTGGAAAATGTAAAGAGACCAAGGATGGTCATTTGAATGCATTGTGGAATGTGTATGTGATTTTAAACAGAGTAAATTGATTTTCTATTGTCTTGTTATCACTTCCATGTCTGTATTGCATCATTTCATTGGAATTTGATGGCAAGGAATTAACTACTATCTTCTACAATAGTGTTTGGTTGCAGGGATATGTAGGATATATGGTGGTGGAGAGACCACAAGTGGTGGTAAGTGTTGATTGAAGGTGCATGAAGTAGCACCATTCATTTTTGTGAGCATATACTCCAATGGATGAGTATATTTTGTGATGGATCTATGCTATTGGGGTCCATAGGGATTTTTTAGATCTATTGGGGGGATCTAGATATATTTGCAAGAGTCTTTTTGAACAAGCCCTGGCCTAGAGACCCTAGAAAGGAGGGTTTGGTGCCTAGAATGATAGGTCATTATTTTCTCAATAACAATTTGACAAAATATTGATGTAGAAGCATCATTCCATGAATGCGATTACTGATTCTCATGGAATGATGCATCTTTGACATGTATAATAGAGTTCTAACATGATACATTATAGAAGAGTTGATTTGACAAGGTGATCACCGGATTTGTGAAGTGAACTTTGAAGGATTTGCTTGGTTGTGAGCATCAGATACACATGAATACAATGTAGCACATTAATTTTGAATTTACTTAAATGAATAATTACACATGTGAACACATGTACCACATAAAGCGTACACATAAATTTTCTTAAGTCATGAAGCATACATGTAGCACATAGATTATAAAGCATACACACGAATTCACTTAAGTCATGCACGTAGCCCATACACATGAATTTAGGTTATGAAGAATGTACTTGAATATAAATGAATATACTTAAGGCATAAATCCTACGCATGAGTACATACACACAAGCATAATTACATACTAACAATGAAAAAATGAAAATACAATTAACAAATTGGATTGAATATCAAGTTTCATATATATCAAAATAAACAATAATTTTGTACATATTTACAAAATCAACATATATAGATAAATGTGGCATACTCCATCTCAAAATGTGTCATATGACATCTCAAAATAAGAAGTTCAACTACAAATTTTTCTAGGACATCCTATTCTATTGATAGATCATCAAAATGCAACCTCTTTGAAGTACTCTTTGGCTCTAATGGATCATGCATTCAAACACAAAAGTGAAACCCCAAGTTAGATTATGTAATTTATATGGTTTCCAAAAATAAAAATTCAAAATTCAAAATCATAGTCAACAATAATAAATAAATAAAAACTAAAATTGAACTCTCATGTACCTCACCTCTCTATCTCCTCATGCGAACAAGAGACCTAATATATGTCCTTGGTAATGAAGGGACAATGCCGCCAATGTCAACTCCGACCTATATATGTTTACAAACATGAGATTGATCTATGAGTTATAATATTTAATGTTAAATCTTTGGTAGAAAATATATATTTACAAAATAACTGAATTAACATTAAAACTTACATGTGTTGAACTTTCTTCAGGAAATGTCAGTTGAGTCATCAATGATACAAACCCTTGGCATTCTACCTCCCTCAAACTAAGGGTGACCTACAAAAGTCAAACAAATACTTGATATAATCATGACTTGATCATATTATATACTTGATAG
The DNA here is from genome assembly GCA_027943335.1 of Chamaecyparis obtusa. Classification (NCBI taxonomy): domain Eukaryota; kingdom Viridiplantae; phylum Streptophyta; class Pinopsida; order Cupressales; family Cupressaceae; genus Chamaecyparis; species Chamaecyparis obtusa. The sequence goes on along the minus strand of BSBK01000621.1, from coordinate 46,769 downwards.
TAAAATACACACAAATAACTTTAGAAATATACGTACCATGGGGCTATCACTGCGAATTGAGATGCTTGTGACTCTATTGTGGTGAAAGGGTCTCACGACATCATTAGACACCACCCTTTATCAAATAAACCATATAAATTAAAAATGAGTACACACAACTAACAAGTATACATGTATGCATAAACAATCTAAATTACTTAATTACCTTCCCTTTGTTAATGCCTGATGCTTGAACCCCCTCACATTTCCCCCCAGTGGCAACTAGTGACACCTACATCAGTATGTAATAAGATGATCATAAAAATTAGAAAACACATGTACATATATTATTATAATAAAAGGAAGCCAATGAGTACATTAAAACATATGTACTATGGAAGTGTCAAGGCCAAATGATATGGCCAAAAGCGTGGACCCCTCCGCATGTGCCATCTCCTCCTCTGTCATCAACTAAACATAAAAAAACATAAGTGAGAAATCATTTAAATTCTACTAAAAATACAAACGTTTAAAATTAAATACAATGTAAAAAGTGAACTGTTTACCCTTACTGTAACAGTAGGAGTCCATGGCTCTCTATGCCTCTGATGCACATCTTCATGAGGTGCATCATTTCTTGTAGTGTGATGTGTAGTATCATCCACCTTGAAGACATAGTTATATGCATCACTACCATTCAGGGGACCTAACCACAAATTCTTGCACATATTGCAAGTGTGGGGCACACAAACATGTGAGCTCATGGAGAATGTGGAAGGGCCAGAAGCATCAACACGAGGAGGCAACAATGTCATGTTCTGTGTAACCAGTAGATCACTCAAAGTGTGAATGGCTCGAATATTCTTTGAGTCAGCCTCAATAATAATATCATGATGTTGCACTACAGGAGGTGGTGAAATCTTGGGAGGGGGGACATATGTGCAAGATTTCACCCGGTGTGCCCATGGCCTGTCCTGAGGAGTGCCTAATCCTACACCCTAGTTCAGTCTCATACTCCAATAATTTACCTTGTGACAGAGCACAAATTCAGCATACAATTTTTTAATGAAATAAAATGGGACATCCAAATTGTTGTGAGGTGGTCAATCAAAAACCATCCACTGGCGGTCCCAAAAGTTGTCACGTATTGCATCATTTGTGCACCATTTAATTGACAACTTGGGTTTTTTAGGGTCCACTTTTAAACTGGTTTTTGGATCCACAAAAAGATTATATATGTCATGTTTTGTTATGTTTAGGTTCATAACTTGATCATAGTCAAGCCCATCATCAAACTAGGCATGCATGGAATCGCGCTAAAGAAGTGCAACATTATGTTGCTCTGTAAGTTTCTCCATGTTTTCAATAATGGAGTTCAACATGGAAAACATGGGGCACAATATGGGGATATTGGCATATGTGGTATGATATCCTCTAAGCTGGTTTAGATTGTCTCCTATGAGATCCTCTAAACATCGAGGGTTTGAGATTGGTTGGTCTTCTGAAAGTGGGGGATTGTTTGGAGATGGTTCTGGATTATTTGTGGGATCATTGAGAGGGTTTTTTATTGTTTTGAGTCCATGTATGATTGCAATTAAAACTCAAATAGACAATTATAATCAATTTAGAAAAATAATAAAGAATCGCATTTAAACCCTAGTTTTTATATAAAAAACTACAAATTTTAATTAAAAAACAATTAAAAAAAAAATTTAACTTACCTATACTTGTTGAGAAAATCGGATATGAGAATCGATTGGATATCCAAAACCTAGAGCTGTGTTCAACTTTTTCACAATGAAAACGTTGAACGCAACCGTGGGCTAAAAATATAATTTTCTGGCAAAAATCAGATATCCGATATAAAATCAAATATCTGATTAGGCTTGTGCTTTGGCTTTTGGCTTGGCTAGGTGTACTGACACCCAGTCCTACTAAAAATTCAACAAACTTTTTAGTTCTCTTTTGGACGAGTGAAAATTTTATTTTTTCACATCACCACTTTTTGGCATACCATGATCATGCACATACCCTTAACAAAAATTATTTTAAAAAATAATAAAAGTAAAAGTAAAATCACATAACTATATATTGTAATACATAAAATGTAGTGTTAAGAAATGCAAAGTAAACTAGACATTCAACAAAACAAATGAGATAAACACCTATGATTAGACCTACAAAATGAAGAGAAAGACACTCAAAAGCAATAAAAACCTTCAAGCAAACCTTCAAGATGTAGAAGATTTGTCCAAAGGATGGAATGTGTGCTCAATGATCTAATCTTCAAGCTTCAATATAGAAAATGGCATGATAACTTTGCTTCAATGGTGGATGAAAATGAAGGAGGAGAGCTTCTCTTTTAAAGAAAGATGGGTGAAACGAACGGTCAAGATTAAGGGGCAAAAGAGGAGTGAGCAACGGTGGAGATGCATTTAAGGGAGAGCACATGGATTGTGCTTTCTCAAATGCATAGTATTGTGACAAGTGTCACAATGGTGAAGGATGAGAGGGGAGGCACCTTTGGAAGGTGTGAGAGGGGACAAGTGTGTAAGAGGTGTAAGAGGCTTTGTGATTTCTCATTGGAGGATGTGGAGGTGATGTCATAAGGGGTTGACTTTGGGGTGGATTAGCATTTTTTAATCTTGGATTATGATTGTACACATGCTTAGGAGGTGATTAGGCTTGGTAAGTGGGGGATTAGGGAGATGTGATGGAGGAGAAAGAATGAGTGGAGGATTAAATTAGCTAAGCATGGATTATTAGCTAATAGGGGAGAATTAGAATTAAATTTTTTATTTAATTCCAAGTGGGAGGAAAAGGAAATTTATGAATTAATTTATTTAGATAAATGTATCTATTTAAATTAATAGAGGAATAATGATTTAATTAATTATCAGACTATAGGTTTGTCATTTTGATAATTAATTGGGCTATAGTTAATTAATTAAATTAATTAACTAGGGGATGACATAAATTAATTAAATAAATAATATTTAATTAACAAGATGTCCTAGGAAAAGACTAAATATGATTACTAAATTATGTAATCAAATTTAGGTGTCTACATTTTGCCCCTCTTTGACGTACTGTTAAAATAACACTACTTCGAAGATGTTTTTAACAATAAAGAGACGACACGAAGAATGGACTAGGTAATAGAGTTGCCCTAGTTATGGGTCAGGATGTGGCTGGATGATGCCCGGGCGACGGCTCGAAAGGAAAAATAGGGGAAGGAAAGGGAGAGTGTTGCAGGCTAAGGAGACACGTGAATGAAGGAAAGAAGGGTGAAAAAGGCCATGAGGAACAAAGATGGGAAGGATGGGAAGAAACGGGAGGAATCAAGGCATCCAAGAGTGAAAACGGGGGTCCGGGGAGGCCTATATAAGGGCCGGAGGGGTCAAAATCAATTCATTTGCACATCGAGAGCTTAGAAATTATGACTGCAGAGCTCTGATACCCGAGGACAAGATGGCATAGTGAGGGAGACCAACACACCAGACAGACATTGTGAGACATGTGGCATGGAGTGGAGGGCCCGATCGACAGGTAGGATCAAAAAAACCAAACTTTTTGTTGTGTTTTTGGCACATTTATTGCATGTTTTAGCTTAGAAAAGTGCATTCCCGCGGAGTGCGCGCCCGGCGAGAATACTCCTGTCCTGGCGGGAACGCGTTCCCGCAAAAGATGGGTGGGGTCCAAAATTTGGGGGGGGGGGGGGGGCAAGGGATTTTTGCGGGATCACAAAAAATCCTGGGAGGGGTTGCGGGACCACGGTCTCGCAAGAATATCTTGCGGGATCGCGTTCTTGCGAGATGGCAGCGGGGGTGCCAAAAAAATAGCGTTCTCGTGGGGGGAAGGGAAAAAAGATAAGTGGCATGGGAATGCATTCCCACGTCGCTGGGGGTTTGGCAGGAATGAGGGAAAGGTTGCCTTTGTGGGAACACGGGGACAAAGAGCTCTGCGAGAATGCGGGGATAAAACCCTCTGCAAGAATGTGGGGAAAAGAAACTCCGCGGGAACACAGGGAGAAAACTGTTTAGGCTTAGCTAGAGCAAAAAACTAACATGCTGACTTGGCTTGGATGCAATGGTCGGTAGATTGACTAACAAGTCGAGAGAGATGGGCAGCAGTGCTGATTATCTCAAAGCAGTTCATGGTGACGGATTGGGCTTGGGTTGATGCATTGGGCTTGGGGTATTTAGCACAGATGTCACATAGACGGATGTACATAGCATTGGTGACAGCGAAGGAGTGTCACACTCTCATTGATTCTCATGATTGTGCAAATTGTGGACACAGGGGTACTGGCAGCATGGGGTACACTGATGTTGGCGGAGATGTACCGTGACCTTCATCAGATAGTCTACCATAGAGCGAGGACAATGGGGAGGAGCTTTAGATTTGCTTCCCTCCTATAGGTTTGGGCTTGAGAGCACATAGTAGTGATGTGGCCTTTAGGCCCAGTGGATAGACAGGCAGAGGAGCCTGCAACATATAGCTGGGGAGACCTAGTGACATATCATGAGGTGAGGGATACTGACTTCTGGAAGGAGGCGCTAGACGGGATCAGGGATGGGATCACATGGTGTCCATACCTTGGACAGGCACCATGGGAAAAGGATGCATGGGAGCTCCCATACACGACGGTGCCCACACATCTTACAAGGTGATGGGATTCTATCATGGAGTAGTATAGACCAGACAGGACATCTCGTTAGTTTAGATTTAGGCAAGATGTGTCAGATGGGGAGCGATGGTACCAACGGCCACCCATGAGAGGATATCTAAGTTTGGGCCATAGATGGATAGGGGAGGGTTGTTGGCTACCTATCAGATCATGCAACCATTTGTCTAGGATTGGGCTAGAGGGGTGGTGGATCTAGGGATCACACTAGCATATGACACCTAGTTCCAACCACCTAGGGTAGTGGGTAGATCCAGACTACCAGATGGTGAGGGAGGGGCACTAGTTGTATACCGGGGCCGGAGAGGAGGAGGGGGAGACAGGGTGAGGATTGGAGGGAGGGATAGAGGAGGGAGAGGAGGAGATGGAGATGGGGATGGAGATAGAGACGGGATGGAGGTGGACAGGGGGGAGGGGATGGGCTACAGATACTAGCAAGTCCACCACCATGAGCAGGGCCACCACCATAGGCAGGCTCTAGATCATCTAGGGGTGGAGGGGATGATGCAGCAGCATGTCTAGCCTCACTGTAGACCACACATGATACCATGACACAAATGCTCTGAGACACCCAGATGGAGCAAGATGCTCTGAGAGTGAAGAGGGATGGGCTGTTAGGGGAGAGGGATGGGCTGAGGATAGAGAGGGATAGCCTGATTGCATGCTTAGCGTAATCCATACATGAGGAACTGATGACCCAGTAGGAGAGGGATCAGTTGAGGAGGGAGATGACGGCCCTGATTGCCGAGAGGGATGGTCTGCGGGTGGAGAGGGCTGGCTTGCAGTCAGAGTGAGACTGACTATTGGGAGACAGGGATGAGGATCCCATGAGTGATCAGGAGAGGTATCTCACCTGTAGCGGTAGCTGGTGAGGTTGGGGGAGCAGATTGGCTTCTACAGGGGATTGTATCTTGCATCTGTGCCGCCTGAGCGGGTATAGCATTACAAGGAGTCGATCTGATCATTACTGATAGGCTCAAGTGGTAGCCAGAGGATAAAGTGGGAGTCACAGATTTGGGACCAGTGGGAGTCATAGGGCAAGTGAGAGGAGCTGTCGATCGGGCCACACACAGAGTCAGCAGCACTCGGTCGATGGTTCGGTATAGATGGCGGAGGCGGAGAGATCGGATGCAGGGGCAGAGATGGATATGGATACAGGGGTTGTTCTAATATCTTGAGTGGTGCACATGACAAATATATAGGACACAAGTATATAGGGTATAGTGAGCTGACCACCCATCCCACAGGTACCGCCAGAGGCAGACCCACTAGCTGGAGATTTTGATATGCAGCCTCCCTTAGGAGAGGCAGATAGGTAATGATATGTTATAGTTTTGATTGTATATGATTCATTTATTGGTGAAGGGCATAGTCCTAATTGTATATTCATATCTGTACTACTGGTATTATCATGGACTCAGACATACATTTATTGTTTCATGCTTTTGGGTTGGGACATGTACCTTATTTTTGTTCGGTGATTTTTTTGATATATATATGATGAGCTGGGTGGGATATGATGTGTTATGGATGAATGTATGGATGCTTATGATGTACTAACATGGATGATGCAAGATGTGATGTGATTTCTATATGCTGTGAGACTGACATGTGTGTGATGCAGGATGTGATTTCTATATAAAATGCATTATAAAATGTTTATATGAGATGTAGGTGCTAACAATTTGTGGATGCAGGATGTGATGTAAATGCTTTTGTTATGTGATGCATGTATATTATGATGAAATGCATATGTGTATGGATATGTAACATGTGTTAACAATGCAAGATAATTAAATTAACCTAATGAATCTAAGATAACTTAATAAGAAATGGACCTAAAATGAACTCTTAACTATGCAAGATGAAAATGAACCTAAATGATACGAAATGAGATGGTAAATGGGATGAATGCACCTAAAATGAACCCTAACAATGCAAGATTAAAATAAATCAAATGAGATGAATGTAACTAAGAATGAATCCTAACAATGTAAGATTAAAATGAATCTAAATGAGATGAATGCATCTAAGAATGAATCCTAAGAATGCAAGATTAAAATGAATCTAAATGAGATGAATGCATCTAAGAATGAATCCTAACAATGCAAGATTAAAATGAATCAAATGAGATGAATGCATCTAAGAATGAATCCTAACAATGCAAGATTAAAATGAATCTAAATGAGATGAATGCATCTAAGAATGAATCCTAACAATGCAAGATTAAAATGAATCTAAATGAGATGAATTCATCTAAGAATGAATCCTAACAATGCAAGATTAAAATGAATCTAAATGAGATGGTAAATGGGATGAATGCACCTTAACAATGCAAGATAATGAATCTAACATGATATGAATGAAAAGATGATGTGAAACTAAAATGAATGCACCCTAACAATGCAAGATTAAAATGAATGTAGGATGAGATGACATAGTGCAACCTAGGGTAGGAGTGGGAAATGAAATGCATGCATGAATATAGATGAGAGTGTGAGGGTGAGGGTATACGAAATGGTCACAACATATCACTGCCTGACTGCACCCTCGTTGAGAGAGGGAGGGGACAATGGTTGAAGGGGGATATATGCACAATCACAATCCAAAGGTCAAGAATGTGAGAGGGATGTGAGAGAGAAGCTTCTTGGGGGGGAATTTTTTCATTTGGGATGATGCTTTGATAGGGGATAGGGGTGATGGGAGCTTTGGTCAAATGTTTTGATAGGGCGGAGGATGTTTCATGAACCTTGAGCGTGGGATGTTCCGAGGGAACACCACCATGTAGTTTTGAGCACTTATTTTGATATAGCAATAGAAGAGATGAACCACAGTTACTAGGAACATGAGGTCATGTCACGAACGTTGCATAAGACTAACATGAAAAAGATACACAAGGATTGCCCCAGCATCACACATGCATCCTGAAGGACACATGGTGGGAAAAATGTGAGGGAACCCATAGACAAACAACATTTCCCAAGTGCACCAAGTGACCCAAAAGATCACAAGTGGAATGTGCAAGGGTCATGTCCGACTGACTCACAGGCAGAAGCCAAAAGATCGCAAAAGACCATGCCCCAAAATAACACCTCCTATTGCAACACACCATGATATCAAGGATCATGGTGGCCTTAATGGGAGTACTCAACTGAGATCACAAAATCAACTAAAAAGATAGAGCAAGAAAACTAAAATCAATGCGATAAGACCAAAGGATGTCCTTTGCCAAAAGAGATCGACTGACTGTGGATGTTGAGATTAGGTCAGACATAGAGGAAGGATGCATCCTAAAAGGACCTGGTTGATGGGTATTGACTGCATTGGGAATATTGCTGGGCAAACGAATAACTTTTGGAGAATCACAGTGACGTAGGATACTTGCTGAGGGAACATTGTTGATATTGAGATCATTCTGGTCATGTGTGTTGCAAGAAAAAGGCACTGCTAAGATGGTATGTACAAGATAGGGACAGTATATATAACAAGTATTTACAACATTGCAGGAAGTGGGATAGCGAATCTCATGTGCTGGTGTAATGGGGATGACACCTTGGGAACAAGGGATGATGAATCAGAAATGAAAAGTGGCGAATGGATTTTGATGGGGGGGGGGGGGGGGGGGGGATGGGAGTTTGATAGATAATGATACGGTCCACTATGTATGGTGCCTATTTACCAAGTTTTCACCAACATACTTTCCCAAGGCACTTGAATTGCCAAGTTTTCACCATTGGACGAGATTTTTCTCTTTACTCTTTTCCATATTTTTTGATTTTTTTGATTCATCAAGGTGCCTGTTTATCAAGTTTTCACCAGGATGATGATTTTTTCAGGACTTTTTACAATTTTTTAGGATTTTTTCAAGATCATATTTGATGGGTCAAGCATAGAACCACTTTAGACGTATGATATTAATAGGATCAAGAAGAGGCTCCCCTTCAGGTGTAGACAATTGATAAGCTCTAGAACCAAAGCAAGTTGTCACCACATATGGACCTAACTAGGTGGGCTCAAACTTTCCTTTCTTTTCATGGTTTGCTTGTACTTTCTAGTTTTCTTTCAGGACTACGTCTCCCACTTGGAACTGTTGAGGGTGTTCCTTTTTATTGAAGCTCCTCTTGAGGTGATTTTGGTACAAGATCAGGTGATCGTAATCCCATTGCCTCTTTTCATCCAACAAGTCTAGCTGTGTCAGGCGTGCCATGCAATAGTCTTCATCTGTGATATAGGTCTTCATGGACACGCGGAGTGAAGGGATTTTGACCTCGATTGGTAGAAAAGCTTCAGCACCATATACCAGGGAGTATGGGGTGGTGCCTGTGGGAGTACGAAATGAGGTGCGATAGGCCCAGAGGGTAGGATTGATTTGCAAATGCCAGTCATGACCAGAATCATTGACAACTTTCTGTAGGATTTTGAGGATAGTTTTGTTAGTTGCCTCAGCCTAGCAGTTCCCTTATGGAAAGTATGGGATAGAAAAGTGTTGGTGGATGTGGAATCAGTCACAGAGCTTTGTAACATGCTAGTTTTCAAATGGAGAGCCGTGATCTATGAAGATGGTGGATGGAAAGTTGAAATGACAAATGATATGGTAGAGGATGAATTTGGAGATCTAGACACCAGTAGTTAAGTTGAGAATAATTGCTTCTACCCACTTTGTAAAGTACTCAGTGGTTGTAATGATATACTTGTGTTCGTCAGAAGAATGAGGGTGGATCATGCCAACAAGGTCAAAACCCCAATATGAGAAATGCCACAAAGGTGCAATGGGCTATAAGTCCTACATGGGTGCATGGATCAAATTGGCATGTTGTTGGCATTGTAGGCACTTCTTCAAGAACTCACAGGCGTCATGCTCCATGGTCGGCCAATAATACCCAACTCTAAGTAGCTACTTGGCAAGGATGATACCACTCGTGTGAGCACCGCAAATACCAGCATGAACCTCTTGTAAAGCCATGATGGCCTTGTTTGAGTCTAGACATCGAGAGAGGACATTATGATATCCATGATGATATAGGGTGTTAGCTACAAGAGTGTAACGGGATGCTCTGTGAATAAGGTTATGGCGTTGGGTGTTTGTGAGATGGGGAGATATGATACCATTCTTTAGATAAGCATGAATGTCATGGTACCATGGGGACTGGGGACCAATCAAGACACATACCATATTAGCGTCAGTGTTCTTGTAAGTGGGCGTGTGTAGCTGCTCGACTAGAAACTCATATTGTGTAGCATCATGAGGGATTTCCAGTAGTGAGCTGATGGTGGCCATAGCGTCTGCTACCTTATTCTGGAGTCTTGGCACTTGTGTGAACTATATGCTGACAAAATTTTCTTTGAGTTTATCTACAAGCTCTTTGTAGGGTAATAGCTTGTCATCCTTTGTTTGATATTCATTGATGACCTGCTTGATGATCAATTGGGAATCTTTGAAGACTTGTAGTTCTATGATATTCCAGTGAATGGCAGTTTTAAGACCTGCCACAAGGGCTTCATATTCTAAGATGTTGTTTGTACACATGAATCCTAGCTTGAAGGATTTCGGGATGTAGTCTCCTTGAGGGGTCACAAAAAGTATGCCTGCCCCTGATCCATGTGATGTATATGAGCCATCAAAATATAATTTCCACTGGGGTTGTTCTTCAATCATATAAAGATGCTCATCTGGGAACTCCATTTCAAGATGGTATGTATCGACTAAGGGGGCTTCTGCAAGCTGATCAGCAATAACTTGTCCCTTGATGGCTTTTCAATCAACATATTAGATGTCAAATTCACTAAGAAGCATAACCCATTTTTCCATTCACCCTGTAAGTGTGGCCTTCAATAGCAAGTATTTGAGTGGGTCGACCATGGAGATTAAATTTACTGTGTGACTGAGCATATAGTGGTGAAGTTTTTGAGTGGCAAAAACCACTGCCAAGCAGGATTTTTCCATTGGAGAATAGTTTAGCTCGTAGCCAACTAGTGTATGACTGATATAATAAATAGCTCACTCTTTTCCATCATCATCGAGTTGTGCTAAGAGTGCCCCCAGTGGTGTAGTAGTTGTAGATATGTACAAAATGAGGGGCCTTCCTGGTGTTAGTGGAACAAGAATAGGTGCATTCACCAAATATTCCTTGAGTTTTTTGAAGCTGGGCTGATAGATGGGATCCCACTTGAAGGAGGTATCCTTTCGTAAAAGATGTGTGAATGGCTAGCACTTATTTGCTAGTTGGGAGATGAATTGTTGAACTGACTGCAACTTTCCTTGTAAGCTTCTTAATTGTCTGAGCATTCTGGGAGGAGGCATTTCTATGATGGCCTTCACCTTTTTGGGATCAATCTCTATGCCACGCTTGGACACAATGAACCCCAGAAGTTTTTTGGATGTCACACCAAATACACATTTCTTTGGATTCAATTTCAAGCCATACTTGTACAAGCAATCAAACACATCTTTGAGGACATCAAGGTGTTCGTAGCATGTTCTAGATTTTGCTAGAATGTCATTGACATAGTCCTCGAGGATCTTATGAATCATGTCATGAAAAATTGTGGTCATCGCTCTTTGATAGGTAGCTCCCACATTTTTTAGCCCAAACGGCATCATGTTATAACAAAATGTGCCCCATGGTGTGGTGAAAGTAGTTTTGTGCTGGTTTGCTTCTGCGATTCTGATCTAATTATACCCTGAGAAGCTGTCCATGAGTGAAAACATCTCATGCCCTACAGTGAGGTCTATGATCATGTCTATTTTGGGTAGTGGAAAATCATCTTTCAGACATGCCTTGTTGAGATCTTGAAATTCAATACAAATTCTTATGTCACCTGAGGGTTTGACGACAGGCACCATGTTAGAGATCTAGTCTAAATAATCAATGGCTCTGATGATCTTAGCTTGAAGGAGCTTCTCAAGCTCTGCTTTAACCAGAAAGGCTACTTTTGGATGCATTCTTCTTAACTTTTGCTTGATTGGTTTGGCATCAGGATTTACTGCCAGATGATGAACAACAAGATCAGGATTGAGTCCAGGCATATGGGCATATGACCATGCAAATATTCCTATTGATTCCTGAAGGAGGGCCTCCAGGGCTGTCTCTTCTGCTTCACTTAGAGCTGCTGTGATGTATGTGATCAGAGGGACTTCCTCTGTTCCTAGATTGATCAGCTTAGTCTCTTCAATGATTATGGATGATTGTTCTGACCGATAATCCTGGATAAGAGGAAGAGGCAAGTCTCCATCCTCTAGTGCCTCAGAGAGGTTTTCACTGTCAGATACACCCTTTGTTTTTACTATTTTTGAATTAGGATGTGCCCCAGAGGGGTTTTCACATGAGGACTCTTTATTTTGTTTTTTGTTTTTATTTTTGCATCTAGAGACTCCCTCTTCCCCAAAGTACCCCTTTGGGTTGAGCAGGTATACTTCGGTCGATTCCTGCCCCCATTCTGATTGTTGATTTGTGGCACCCATGAATCTTAGGAGTGCTTCCTCACTTTGAAACTCATCAATATGTACTACACTTGGTTGGTCCAAGTCTATGAGGTTGAGATGAATGAGGGGGAGGTTAATGAGGTTGATGGTGAGTTGGCGAAGGACAAAATTTCCCAGGAAGGTTTCATCGTCAAAGATATCATCGTAGGACCATTTTTCTTCCTCTTCCGGAATGTCTTCGACTTCCATGAGTTCATCTTGGATTCTCAAAAGGGTTACATTGGGCAAATTGGTGCCCCTAGTTATGGTGTCGGGTCCTTGTATGTGCAGGTGAGGGGGATTAAAGCCAACGCCTTGAGTCTTTGGATTTTTAGAGGCCTCCATGGGGTCTGTCATTCTAGCCTCATTGGATCCTAGACCTCCTCCTTGATAGTCCCATTGTTCAGTTGCCCATTTGTGTGGTATGGGATATTTATCCTTAAAGTATCCAAGGACCTTAGTATCTGGAGGTGGAGGATCTTTATACAACCATTGGTTGATATCTGGGGCCAACTCTTGACCATTCAGGATTCCATTGGAAACAAAAAAAGATGTTCCCATGGTCTTTATTTTGGGACCCTCCTGAGGAGCCTTGGTTTGGTGGGAGGGTCATCCTTGTGTGTGTGGATCCAGGGGAAGAGCACCTACTACAAAAGCATTGATGAGATTGTATTCTCCGCAGCCCTTTTTGTTGATCTTGATAGAGGAGAAGGTGGAGGTGAGGGTTGTTTCTGGATCGCAGTGGGATCGAGAAGAGCTGGCGACAGATGTGCCAATGTCAATTCTAGGACAATGAGTGGAGTGGGGAAATGAGGCCTCAATCGCATGGTAGTATGTGAAAGGTTGGGGATCTATGTGGATGGTGATTTTAGTGCCTTGATAAGGGAATTTGATGCACTGATGATAGGTGGAAGGGACTACTTGGATGGAGTGGATCCAGGGATGACCTAGGAGGATGTTATAAGGGAGATCAAGATCAACAACCTGGCACACTATGTCTTATGTGATAGGACCAATTTTAATTGGAAACAAAATGGTACCTTTGAAGGTACGCTCTAGATTATCATAGGCCTTGATGGTGATCACCTCATGAGAGATGTCTTCTTCTATGAGGCCGATCTGCTGAACAAATTTTAATGTACAAAGATTGAGGGCTGAACCATTATCTATCATGACCCGTTTGATGGCAAATTCATTGATCATGACAGAAATGCGGAGTGGGAGATTATGATCTAGTTCAATGGATGGCATGTCAGACAACTGAAAAGAGAGAGTGGATGGTGCGGATATGTGCCCCACAAGGTTCTTGAATTGGATGGCATTGATGTCTACAGGGACGTGGGCCTCTTGAAGGGCTTTGTTGAGGACCTCTTGATGAAGGGGTGATGTGCGAAGGAGATCAAGGGTGGAGATTTATGTGGGTGTGTTCCCAAGGTGTTCCAAGAGGTTATATTGTGCGTTGGGGATGGTGGTAGTATAAGCGCCAGCCACAGATATCTAGCCTCTTTGGGTAGTAACATCACATTGATTGTCAGCACCTTTGACATGGATTGCATTCATAGTAGGCTCAACCTGGGAGATACAACCAACAAACTTATCATAGTTTATGTAGGCAGTGGTATAGTCTTTTCCATCACCATGGTCACCTTGTTTACCCTTATCTTGGCTAGCGGGAGGGTTAGCGTTAACTTGGGCCTTTCCGACATTATGTTTAAGAAACACAGTTTGGTAGATTTGTAGGTTGGCATTGGGTGATGCTTGGGTAGGAGCATCGACTGTGATCTCATTTTTATCTATAAGGTCCTAGACATAGCTCTTGAGCTTCATGCACTTAGCAGTAGCATGTCCCTTAACATGGTGGTATTCACAATATTCATTGTCTTTTTACCAGGCTGGCTTGGGTGTTGAGTCATCATAGGCCTGGGTTTGCGGATACACAACCAGGTTGGCACTCACCATCTTGCAAAAAATGGCATCCAAGGGTTCTCCAAGGGGTTTGAAGATGGGCTTTGGGTCATTCTGAACACGGGGCTTATTTCTTCCCTGGGTAATAGATATAGCATTGGTTTGATTCACAAGAGGCTGACAGGGTGGTTGTTGGTAGGTAGGTGCTTTCTATTGGTATACGGGTGTTAGTTGCTGATACACGGATGTTTTCTATTGGTATGCTGGAGGAGTGGGATTAGGATTTCCAACCACAACTTGGACATTCCTAGTGTTAGTGGTTGCATTAGTGACCACATTCTTATTCTTGTTCCAATATCAAGAATGGTCATTGTTTGGTCTGTCTTGAGAGTTTTCTTTATAGTGTTTGCTGCTACCATCATCCAAAAGAGCTTTCTCAATATCCATACCTTTTTCTTTAATGTCTTGGTAGGTCTGAATGTAATTCATCTTCATGGAATGGGATAACCGGATGTAGATTATCAATGAATATCTTGGCAAGGTGTTTTTCTAGCGGTTGGTATGACAATCTCATGGTGAGATTTTTCCATCATTGTAAGTAACTGGCCAGAGTTTCACCTCCCTTCTATTTTGTATTGCATAAGTCCAATAGGGTGAGCTCATTCTCAATGTTATGTGCATATTGAGCGACAAATTTTTTTGAAGTTCTAGAAATGTGGAAATGGACCCATAAGGTATTTTGTAGAACCATTCAAGGGCGGGCCCTCCTAAGATCATGGGGAAGAGTTGCATGAGAAATATGTCATTAAATGCCACCTCCTGGCATGCCATGTAGAACTCTTTGACATGGTTAACTAGATCACCCTTCCCTCGATACTTGTCAAACTTTGGTGTTTCAAAATATTTAGGGAAGGGGATTGTTGTGATCGATCTATCAAATGGATATAGACAAACCTCCTTGAACTTGAATGTCTTAGTCTCAATACCAATCTTAAGCTCTTTGATGGCATTTCTCATTTATTCCCACTCTGACTTGGCAGGTGCTGGAGTGGGTACTCCCAGCGAGAATGGGTCAGATGGCGCAGGTGAAAAGGGAGGATATGGTGAGCAAGGAAAAGGGGATTGCCCAATTGAAAAGGCCATCTGGAAGGGGTTCTAGCTGACTTGCTGAGCAATGTATTGCTAGTGCAAGGTGGGTGCATGTTGCAGCAAGGCTTGCTGCTGCGGGATGAAGGGATTAGCTTGCGAGGTTGGGAAGTATTGCTTCTATTGGGGAGGTTGGTAGAATGGTTGTGGTTGGGATTGGTGATGAACCTGACCAATATAAGATAGGTGCATACCCACATGGCTGAGAGTGGGAATAGTAGCCTGGCTGTGCACTATAGGTGGTTGCATATGGGAGTTAGTGGGATGGGTAGCGTTGAGTTGCTGTGATTGTGGAAGTTTGGTTTGCTGAGCGGTGGATGGCATAGACAAATAGTTGGTAAATGCAGGTGGAGGTGTTACTTGTGGGAAGGTTTGTTGTTGATGAGCCTTTTGGTAAAGTTGGCCATGTGTGGGTATGCCTATGGCATTCATTTGTGCTTGGTCAAGGCTCCAGGTAGCGTTGACTCCTGATAGGGTTTGCGATGCAAAGTTGGCCACAAACGTGGGGGCTGATATGGGAGTTTTATGTGCTAGTGGAGGATTATGGGATGGCATATGTGGCATTCCTATTGTAAAGGGGACTTCTTGGGTTTGTGTGCCAGCAGTAAAGGTGAGAGGCACTTGCATGGAGTGAGATTGTGGGGTGGATGTAGGTGGGGTGGTTTGTGTGACTCCTTGTGAAAGAGGTGTTGATGTAGTGGGAAGCAGCACTACTTGAGTAGAGGCTTGGGTGAATGCTTTCACTTGAGTGACTATCTGTGAAGAGGCAGGGGGTGGTGGGGCCATGATGGAAAGTGGTGTGCTTGTGGGGATCGCCATACTAGGTTGCAGGAGATGTGGCATAGGTGAGGCCATATGGGATACTTGCATGGTTGGATCATGGACTTGTTGGACAACAAATGAATCAATGTTGGTGGGAATGTGAAAGGGGTTTGTGGGGTCAAAAGAGCGTAACTGAGGTGGCATGGGAGTACCTTCCTGCACATAGTTTGCCAATATAGCCAAAGGATTTTGTGTGATGATTGCGCTTACCATTTGTGCATGTCCTGGGAGGCACATGAAAGCCTCCATGGAGTTAGTAGTGGGTGTCTCACTGGGATCTTCCCACACATTCTGAACTATTTTTTTTAGAGGGTCATACATCACCATTTCGCCTGTGGAATCATTTGGGTCTGCCAAAGTAGTGGCCTGGTTGGAATCCATCCCTTTTCTTTTCTTTGATCATGTCACAATAGGCATGAAAGTGCAATGTCCTAAGATGAGGGAAAATGCAGATGTAACAAAATGATGCTAAGGATGGGGATTTGGATTTTGAGATGAACTAAGTGATGATCTAAATGTAGGATTCTTAGTGATACGCTATTAGGAAGAGGATTGAGATGGGTTACCTTTCTTGATGGGGGGATCAAAATGTGTGGATTTTCATCCTCGGATAGACTTGTGATCTTCAGACGATGGGATCCTTAATAGTGTGGGCTGATCTCTGGATCAAGATGATGAGGTCCACAAAAGCAAGTACTAGCTACCCTAGATAATGCTTAGTTGAATGGGTGAAGCTTCAAGATTTTGATTTGTGTAAACAAGGATAGGACAACTCAAGGTGAGTCCTTGGATATGATATGGATCTAGGATAGTGACTTGGGATAATGATGCTAAATGATGCTTCAAAAGGGGATGACAGAAATGCACCTATTGGATCACCTAAGATGGGGGATGCTATGACAATTTTTGCATTTTTGAAAGAGGAGGAGGTTATGTCAACTAATCTTCACTCTCTAATCTGACAAAGCAGTAATCAAATTGGATTTGAAAAGAAAAATTTTTAACCCTTGCGTTGTATTATATGTTATCCAATCAGGTTTGGTACTTTTCTTCTTCGTGGGCTGCAGTGACAATATGTTGACAATCTTTGAGCTTTCTTTCTGTAACTTTCTTTTCTCGATATGCACACAGGATGGGTAACTTAGCTTTCTTATGCTTCATAGTCTGGGTCATAGGTCAAAAAAAGTAACTGTTCATAGGATTGGATCAAGCTAGGAAGTGACTATGGTAGGTATACCTTGGCTTGGTTTTAAACAAATTTGAATTCACTTTCAAGATAATGTCTTGACAAACAGTCCTCACAAGAGACAAAGCAATCTTGGAGGATACAGGTAGATGATCTCTTTTAGCAAAAGAACTTTGTAATTCTGATAATTGTGTATGTTCAACAGACATTTTTACTGGGTCAAATCACTTTCGAGGACACATACAAGCACTTTCTACCTATAAGATAGGCTAGTATCACAACCTTTTCCCACAACTTGATATCCCAAAAGAGGAATACATATGGTGAGTAATCTTCAGGTGACCCGAGAAACCACTTGGGTTGGTCCTTGCACAAAGATTATGATACCTTCAGGAGTAGATCGGGTAGGCTTCTTATTAATGGCTTCTAGTAAGGTTTGTGGCATCCCCCCAATCAGTTTGTACGCGCATGACTCACTTAGGAGCCTAGTTGACCATGCCGAAATCATAGGGATATTCACCTACCTTGGGCTACCATCAACACACCTCACCTGAGCTTGCGAGGATAAGGTGAGAGTTTTCTCAGCACCTTGTTTATGTACCGACTGGGGTATTACTGATTTGAGGTCATTCTCTAAATAGGAAGTGCTTCTCTCTAGACAGGCCTCGCTAGAAGTATTGTCAATCAAACTTGATCTTTCTCTTCACCCAAGATCTATGAAGGCAAGGGGAGAGGATACGAATATAAGCGGATTGCTTCCACGTCACTTACTTTAACAAGGTTTATGCAAAAACTAAAAATCTCTAAGGAAGTGTTGAAAAACACTCTTTCAAACATGCCAAGAAGTATTCATTCCAAATTAAACCTATTAAGACTAAGTGTTTTCTATTCTAGAACATCAAACACTCATGTTTAGCATGCAAGGTTCTTTGTTTTGAAATGTAAGTGATAATGCTTAAAAAAAGTTGAGATTTGATTTGCAAAAATAAGAAAAAATTTACTCCCTTTAGCATTCAAGATAGTGTTTGATCAATTTTTAACACCAAAAGAAGTGTTCATCGCATTGATTCTTTGTCCCTTAAGCATTCAAGATTGAGTAAGTTGATTTTAAGCACCAAAAGGAAGTGTGATGTTTGCCTTATTCAATTTTAACCTTTGTTCATGTTAAACCCAAATCGAAAATGTGAGGTGTTGTTTGGCATACACTATTCTTTTTAATGCACCAAAACTAAAATGAGTTAATTCTATTTTAAAATATTAACCTGCATTCCCACAAAAATCTACAATCCTGCAATAGAAAAATAGTGTTCCCGCAGAGTCGTACTAGCATTCCTGCAAGACTGTCAGATAAACTGAAATGGTAGAATGAAAGTAAAACATAGAATTAATACCTGCGGCCGTGTTCTCATAAGTCAAACTTCATTCCCACAAGTCAACTATTGATCCCACGTTGTGGGAATAAAGGCAGAAAACTTAAGAAAATAGAGGGTCGTATGGCTAAAAGATGCTAACTGTCAATCTCGCTAGGTCAAGGCAGCATTCCCGCAGGGTCAAAGAGAAATATCACATTGTGGGAATGAGGGAAAAAATCAAAACTATAGAGAATGTCATACTACAGCTTACAGAATGTACACAGGAAAACCCACCTGGTCAACTCGCATTCCCGCGTTGCGGGAATGTGATCCCGTGAAAAAGGGATAGTCAGAGAATGGCTAGAATACAGATAAAGATAGAAAAAGATAGAAGATAGAAGTTTCTGTTGTGAAGATGTGTTCCTGCGAGGCCATACAAGCATTCCCGCGGAGGAATCGGTGTTCCCACGTCCATACGAGCGTTCCCACAAAATTGAGAATTTTTTGAAATTTGTTGCTGTGCAAAATCCAATGATGGGAATGGCTGTGGAAATAGGTCTTCTTCAGCCCTAAACCTACAAAATACCAAAAAGCTCCTTGCAACACACTCAAACAACAAGAAAAATTAGTATTTGGGTTAGTTTAGCAAGAAAAAACAAGAAAGATAGAAAGAAAAATGACCCTTGAAGTGGGTCTCACCGGGCGTGCCAAAATGTAATACCTAAAATGTAGTGTTAAGGAATGCAAAGTAAACTAGACATTCAAAAAAACAAATGAGATAAACACCTATGATTAGACCTACAAAATGAAGACAAAGACACTCAAAAGCAATAAAAACCTTCAAGAAAACCTTCAAGAAAACCTTCAAGATGTAGAAGATTTGTCGAAAGGATGGAATGTGTGCTCAATGATCTATGCTTCAAGCTTTAATAGAGAAAATGGCATGATAACTTTGCTTCAATGGTGGATGAAAATGAAGGAGGAGAGCTTCTCTTTTAAAGAAAGATGGGTGAAACAGACAGTCAAGATTAAGGGGAAAAAGAGGAGTGAGCAATGGTGGAGATGCATCTAAGGGAGAGCACATGGATTGTGCTTTCTCAAATGCATAGCATTGTGACAAGTGTCACAATGGTGAAGGATGAGAGGAGAGGCACCTTTGGAAGGTGTGAGAGGGGACAAGTGTGTAAGAGGTGTAAGAGGCTTTGTGATTTCTCATTGGAGGATGTGGAGGTGATGTCAAAAGGGGTTGACTTTGGGGTGGATTAGCATTTTTTAATCTTGGATTATCATTGTGCACATGCTTAGGAAGTGATTAGGCTTGGTAAGTGGGGGATTAGGGAGATGTGATGGAGGAGAGAGAATGAGTGGAGGATTAAATTAGCTAAACATGGATTATTAGCTAATAGGGGAGAATTAGAATTAAATGTATCTATTTAAATTAATAGAGGAATAAGGATTTAATTAATTATCAGACTATAGGTTTGTTGTTTTGATAATTAATTGGGCTATAGTTAATTAATTAAATTAATTAACTAGGGGATGACATAAATTAATTAAATAAATAATATTTAATTAACAAGATGTCCTAGGAAAAGACTAAATATGATTACTAAATTATGTAATCAAATTTAGGTGTCTACATATATATACAAAAAAAATTAGGGGGATATAAATAGGGAGAGCCTACAATAAAAAATAAAACATAGTAGAATGAGGAGAGAAAACTACAAAAATAAAAGTTAAGTAGCGAGAAAAGCACCAAAGGGTGGTGGTGGAGGATCTCTATCATCCTTTTTACTCCATACATCAACAAGTTCAAGGGTGACATTTGGAAGAGTCCACCCCTCATCATTAGAAGGAGCCTTCTCTTTATCATTTTCCTCTCGCATGGGAAAGCTTTCCAACACATGTCTAGGAAACCATTTGGAAGAATTGAGACACCCACCATCATTACAACCAGGAACTATCATCTCTATTGGATGGGCTTTCATCATCATACCCCACTCATAGGTAGAGCCTAATGCAGGAGCATCCTAGGATTCTTGGCAATCCTATATCAACCAAAAATATGTTTTTCTTTGAAGGTAGATTTTTGGTTTTGATCTTGGTTTGGTGGAGTACTTGCTCAGTTTGGAAGACTGGTTGCTTGGTTTCAGTGTTTACCAGGGTGCTCGGTCTCCGAAGAATGCTTAGTAACTAATGGTGTTAGTTTCTTTTGGCACTCGACGATAACTGCATTCCTCGGTCATGCTTGGCATGGTTGGTGTCTAGCACTTGGTTATTTCTGTGTTGCTCGGTGTTCTTGCTTGCCGACTTGGTTATTTGGATGGATCGGCTTGGTTGAATGGTGCATTTAATTTAGGTCACACTCCTCAAGTTATGGATTGACCATTGGACGTGTGGGGATATAGATTTGGCATGTTGCATTCTTCTATGCGGATCTGATGACTGTTTGGGGCCATCTTTGAGAGTTTATTTATTTTGTGAGACTATGTGAGAGCTGACTGATGTTTTAGCATTTAATATTTTTTGTAAGGGTTAATTGTTTCATCAACTGACTTGTGGCTAGGAATCAATATTTATAGGTTGCTTGGGTAGTTGTTTAGGGGAGGGGGTAGTGGAAATTAGTAGCCTGCGAGCTTAGGAACAAGAAGATTGCTTGGAAGTTTGAGTACAAGTTTAGATCTTTCCTGGGTGCCTACCAGTGTGCTATGTGTTGCAAACCTAGGCTAGCTGAGTACTGATATTGTGGAAGAGATTTGGATCCTGCGAGATCTTGTCGACTATTACTTTCTTTGTATCTGGCTGTAATCGGGAAGGCCTTACAACCCAACACATTGCATGTAATTGGTAATTTGAAGAATAAAGACTTATATTTTATTTCAGATCTATTGTTGTTTTTGGGTATTTCCATTGCATATTGCTTTGGCTACAAGGTTGATCAGTCCTTAATTGGATCCACCAGCCTTGACTACATCAGGTGGTATCAGAGTGAAGTTTGTTCATGTTTGAGCAAAGTTAGTTTCTGTTGGAGCCGAGTGGATCTTGTGTGTTCGTGTCTGGATCTTGATTTTAATATGCCTCTAAGGAGAAATCGTGAGATCTTAGAAGAAGATGAAACTACTAGAGAATTCAGTCTTGATGATTTTAGAGCTTTGCAGAAACAAGTGCAAGACCTACAAGAAGAATTGACAAAGAAGAAGCCAACCTTGAAAGAGGATAGTGATGATGAATCTGAGGAAGATCATTTTGAATAATTTGTAGAAGAAGCTAGAGATCCTGAGGAGAATCAAATTCTGAAAGCTATGTCTAAGATTGGGAAAAGACCTAAGATTGAAGTTTCTACATTTACTGGAAGCCTTAGACTAGAAGAATTGATTGATTGGATCAATGAGATTGATGAGTACTTTGAGTATGAAGAAATAGAAGATCTTGATAGAGTTAGATTTGCAAAGACTAAGTTGAAGGGTCATGCAAATATCTAGTGGAGAGAAGTTCAGTTGGAAAGAGGTAGAAGAGGAAAAGAAAAGACCACGAAGTGTAACCAAATGGTTGACAAGTTGAAGAAGCAATTTATTCCGGTGGATTATGAATTGGACATGTTTAAGAAGATGCAATCTTTGAAGCAAACTAACAAATCAGTGCAGGAGTATACCAAGGAGTTCTACAGAATCTTGATTAGGACTGGTCATTCTGAAGCTGATAAAGAGAAGGTTGCTAGGTATGTCTATGGTTTGAGACCTAGTATTTAGGAAGAGTTACTTGTTGTACAGATGAAAACAATCGATGATTCTTATCAGATGGCATTAAAGATTGAAGAGAAGTTGAATAAAAAGTTTGAAGGAAGATAGAACAATAGGAACTGAGGTGGTAAAACTAGTGAGACAGTTGCTAAGAGCAATGTGACAAAGAATCCTAAGTCTAATGTGGGATCTAGCAGTGGTCAAGTTACTAAGAATGCTAGATAGAGAGGAAGGTGGAAGAATGAGTTCACTGGTACTTGTTATAACTGTGGTGAAGCTGGTCACAAAATTTTTTATTGTCCTAAGAAGAGGGTTGCACTGATTGCTGAAGAAGATATTGTGAATGTTGCCAAAAAAGGTGAGACACTTATCACTAGGAGATTAGCTGCATGTGTCCATGAACCGGTGCAAAGAATGAATTTGTTCAAAACTAGATGTAAGTGCAAGAATAAGATATGTAATGTCATAGTTGATGGTGGCAGTTCTGAGAACTTTGTTTTAGATGAAATGGTTAGTAAGTTGAATTTGGAAAGAAGGAAACATCCTAATCCTTATCAGATTAGTTGGATACAAGATGTGTCTAAGGTTAGAGTTGAAGAACAATGCTTGGTTAATTTTCAGATTGGATCGTACCATGATGAGATATTATGTGATGTATTGCCTATGGATGCTTGTCATCTGTTGCTCGGTAGACCTTGGAAGTTTGACAAGAATGTTTTGTTTGATGGTCGTGCTAATACCTATGTGGTTAGGTGTGAAGGATCTCAGCATAAGCTGATACCTTTATAAGAAACATGGGTTAAGGTATATGGAGTTATCAAGTGTTGTCCTTGTGACAAACCTCAGGAGTAGAGGATTGATGAACCTATTCCTACGAAGTCTAGCTTGAAGAAGGAGAATGATATTTCTAAGGATTTTATTGAGATTAAGAGGTAGATGATCTTGTTGATAGAGATGGTATAGCAGATGGTGACATTTGTGACATAGAGAGATGCAGATGATACTAATTTGATTGAGGAGTCTAGAGAGGATGAACCTTACCGAGGCACTGAGGTGGTCGGTAGTGGAAGAAGTGGTATGAGTCGATTGTTATCAGTTGTTGACCAAAAGGATAAGCAAAGTGAAAAGCAGGATAGCTTTATGCATGAGACAGTGAATGAAGTGAAGACTACTTAGGATGAAGGATAAGAGGAGATATGGGTAAAGAACAAATTTGGCATACCTGTTCTAATTCCCTCGAGACATTCTTGATTTCCTTATGAGAAAATATTTCTTACCTGGGGTGTCTAATGCAAGAGAATCCTAGGATTCTTAGCAATCATGTATCAACCAAAAATATGTTTGTCTTTGAAGGTAGATTGTTAGTTTTTATCTTGGTTTGGTGGATTACTTGCTCGGTTTGGGAGACTGGTTGCTCAGTTTCAGTGTTTACCGGGGTGCTCGATCTCCAAAGAACACTCAGTAATGCTTGATGCTCTCAGACCTCATGATCCTAGGATCTTGGCTACCAATCATATGGTGGGAGTGGGTTTTGTAGGTGGTACTCCACCTCTCCATTGAACTAGGGCTCTGATGCAGTCAAGGCTGGTGGATCCAATTAAGGACTGATCGACCTTGCAGCCAAACCAATATGCAGTGAAAATACCCAACAACAACAATAGATCTAAAATAAAACAAAAGTCTTTATTCATCAAATCACCGATTACATGCAATGTGCCAGATTGTAATCGGTGATTTGATGAATAAAGACTTCTATTTTATTTTAGATCTATTGTTGTTGTTGGGTATTTCCATTGCATATTGGTTTGGCTACAAGGTTGGTTAGTCCTTAATTGGATCCACCAGCCTTTACTGCATCAGAGCCCCAGTTCAATGGAGAGGTGGAGTGCCACCTACAAAACCCACTCCCACCATATGATTAGTAGCCAAGATCCTGGGACTGTGAGGTTTGAGAGCATCAAGCAAAAGAGCTTCAACCATGTTGGTGATTTTGAGGTGGTGATCATTCGTCGAAGGTAGAACTATCCACAAGGTCTTGGAAAACTATACAAATGACATTCCCACAATGCTCAAGAAGCTCCTAAAGGTTGACCACCTTTAGAGAAACTTTATCATCTTGGAATTAAATTTGAAGCATTAGAGTTAGTGGAAGAAGTTGGTTCCTAATTTGGGGGAAGTTTTATCGACATTGGGAATCTTGCTAGAAATGGGTCTAGGTAAGTGCACAAAGATGGGAGACCTAGATCTACCATGTTGCATTCTTCTATGTGGATTTGATGACTATTTGGGGCCATCTTTGAGAGTTTATTTATTTTGTGAGACTATGTGAGAGCTGAATGATGTTTTAGCATTTAATATTTGTTGTAAGGGTTAATTATTTCATCAGCCGACTTGTGGCTGGGAATCAATATTTATAGGATGTTTGGGTAGTTGTTTAGGGGAGGGGGTAGTGGAATTTAGTATCCTGTGAGCTTAGGAACAAGAAGATTTCTTGGAATTTTGAGTACAAGTTTAGATCTTTCCTAGGTTCCTACCAGTGTGTTGTTTGTTGCAGACCTGGGCTAGCTGAGTACTGATGTTGTGGAAGAGATTTGGATCCTACGAGATCTTGTAGACTGTTACTTGCTTTGTATCTAGCTATAACCGAGAAGGCCTTACAGTCTAGAACATTGCATGTAATCAGTGATTTGATGAATAAAGACTTCTATTTTATTTTAGATATGTTGTTTTTGTTGGGTATTTTCGCTGCATATTGGTTTGGCTGTAAGGTCGGTTAGTCCTTAGTTGGATCCACTAGCCTTGATTGCATTAGAGCCCCAATTCAATGGAGAGGTGGAGTGCCACCTACAAAACCCACTCCCACCATATGATTGGTAGCCAAGATCCTGGGACCGTGAGGTCTGAGAGCATCAAGCAAAAGAGCTTCAACCATGTTGGTAATTTTGAGGTGGTGATCATTCGTCAAAGATAGAACTATCCATAGGGACTTGGAAAACTATACAAATGACATTCCCACAATGCTCAAGGAGCTCCTAAAGGTCGACCACCTTTAGAGAAACTTTATCATCTTGGAATTAAATTTGAAGCATTAGAGTTAGTGGAAGAAGTTAGTTCCTAATTTGGGGGAAGTTTTATCGACATTGGGAATCTTGCTAGAAATGGGTCTAGGTAAGTGCACAAAGATGGGGGACCAAAAAAATGCCACTCACCTTTTTGGTCTCCAAAAAAGTATATGATATATATGGTGCACACCATATGGTTTATCATGTTCAACCTTAGGATTGGGCATGCCAAGCCTATTTGGTCTGTGTGCCAAATATGGCACACATTGAATGTTGTATTAAATACATGCATTTCCCTTTGTCTTTCACCCCCCCTCCCCCCCCCCCTCTTTGATCAAGTTATTCAAACTCAAGTCAAATGCAATCTCAGAGAAAAAATATATACATGAAATATAACATTTAAGTATAAATCACATTTCAACATATGTTTTTCCTTTCTTATACTTATGAAAATTTTAATAATCAACATGCTCGCATCAATATTCTATTTCTCTCTATCTTGCTCTCTTTATCTCCCCCAAGCTCTAGATTTATCTATCTCCCTCTCTTCTCACTCTTATCTCTCTCTCTCTCTCTCTCTCTCTCTCTCTCTCTCTCTCTCTCTCTCTCTCTCTCTCTCTCTCTCTCTCTCTCCCCTGTCTAGGTTTCTCTCCCTCTCTCCCTTTCCTTCCCTCCTTAACCCCATCTCTATGCTTTACTCTCTCCCTAACTCTTACTCTCTTTTCCTCTATTATTGTTTCTCTCCATTCTCTCTCCATCCTCTTTATTACTATATCTCACTCCCACCATCTTTATGTTGGCATTATGCATAGTTGTTATCATTCACAAACATCAAACACACTGGTCATAATGTTAGAGCAGTAGTGGTGAACCGATAGTTGTCACACTTGACAAACATCAAACTTGCTAAGTAACCAATGTAAATAAACCGGTTACATAAAGGGAAAATGGTCACAACAATACCGATCTTGTCTAACCGATCTAGTAGAGAACTAAACAATGCAGATGACTCAATCGGCAACACACTGGTTTCCATGCTATAGTTCATACCTACCGGTCTATGCTTTTATGATTTCCAATTGTCTCATATATTCAATCTAGTTTTAATGGGATACGCTTGACAACTGGAGTTTTGCATGCGAGCTTTTTGGCATGCCTTCCTGAATAGCGGTGTTTTGGAGGACTTGTAGCTTGGTGCCACAATTTGAATTTGAATTTTAAGGATCATTATATATGTTGACACTAAAAATTTCAGGTTCTAAATGGACGAAACGTCAGGGAAGTATGATTTTCAATTTAAGTTTTATATAATTTCCCTATGCTAAAAAATTAAAATGAATAAAAGGGCATATACGTTTGTCATTATTCTATTTTCATGTATTAGGTTGTTAATTATTTTATTTCAATTTATTTAATGTATATTCATTTTGAAATAAATAATTATTCTAAAAATAATAAATAAAATAAATTAAGTGAAAAAGGTGGTGAGAGGGAGTTGAACCCTCGACCTCTCAAGCCGACCTTTTTTCTACCTACCTACCCTCCTACCCCCTAACCAGTTAGTCTATTTATTTTCTTCAAGAGGATTAGGAGGAGAAATTAATTTATTTATGTTTTCGTGTGCAGGTGAAAAATCAACACAATTTCTTACAGAGGGAGTAACCCTTTCCTTAATTACTTTTCGAATTAAATCAATGATGAAATATTATTTTTCCATGTATTATTTATTTTCTGAATTTTAGGAAAAAAGAATGGAGAGAGGGAGTTGAACACTCAACCTCTCGACCCATCCTTTTTCCTACCTAACTACTCGACTCTACCCTTACCGATTGACATATGCTATTCCTTGAGAATGTATGTATAAATAAGGGTATTAATTATAGATAATTTTATTTCCTTTTTGAAATACATTATTAAGAGAATGAGTATATTGTTTTTTAGTATGTGTGTGATAAAAAATTTATATTTCGTGAAATTATTGTCTTACCAATATAATTGTTTTTAATTTTAATTTATAATTTACTCCTAAAAAACTCTAAAGTGAAAAATATGATAAGGTAAATAATGTGATAAAGATTACTATGTTTTAGGGTTGTGAAATATTTTTTATATTAATTTTAGTTTTCATATACCTAATTGTAATCATATAATTTTACCTTGTTGTAATTTTATTTTTAATTTTAAAATTTTAACTTGCAGGGGAAAATGGCTTAAGTGATTATACATTACCATTGCAATTTATTTGTAAATGATAATTAATTGATTTCTCACCTTCATTTTTAGGGTTTGTGTTTTGAAATATTTTATTTCTAAAAAACCTTAAATTTGTTCTATTAGATGGTTTTTATAACGTTAGGGTTGTTATTGAATTTATACTTACCCTATGTCAAGTTATTTTAATATTATTGTAAATTTAGGGTAAATGGCCCCTTTTGAGGGTGAATTATAAAACTCTTTACCCTAATTTTTTTTAAATATTTTTATATTACATTGCATTATGTTTGTGAATAGATATATTTTTAAAATAAATATAAATGCATTGTCTTATTTTGAAAATAAAAGTAAAATTCTAAACATAATGTCATATTTTATTTAATGTTTTAAGTATTGTCTTATTAATGAAATTTCTTATGTTTTGATAATTAATGTGGGTAACTTATAATTAATATTTAATTTTTATTTATACTCCACTTTAATTATCAAATACATGTATAAAGTATGGCATGAATTTATTTTCATTTAAGTAATAAATAAATAATAATGGACTTTATGAAAGCCTAATATATTATGAATGTAATGATTTTGATTTTAAGTTTTATTAAAGGACTATCTAATGTCGGGTGTTTTTTGTGCAGGCATTAGCCTAAGGATTTGGATTACTGTGCACAAACACCTAAAATTTAATAAATCAAATTTTTTGAATGGGAAATATTTCCCTAATAACCATTATTATGGTTTATTTTATTTTATAGGGTTATTTTCCAGGATTAGGTCCTGTGAAGGGGCATGTCTTTTCACAGAGAACCCTTGGAAAATGTATTTATATTGAGACAAATTTGTAAACAAGGGGACATCACTACACAATTGGGACAATCTCCTAGACTACGGATTTGGACCTAATTTTCAATTTTACAAGTGCAAATGTCAGATAAGTTGTTTATGCTTTTTAAGGTTATATAGTTTTTTTATTTTCAATTAGTTTTTCATATTACTCTGTGAACCAAGGTATCCTACTGTGTTCTTTTCCTTGATTCATGTGTTTAAGGTTAATTTGTACAATTTGAATAGCAATTGCAAGGTCTGTGAACCTATTGTTGTTCCTTTCAGCCTCTTAATTTGGGTTAAAATCGATAGGACTAATTGTATAAATTATTTTGAATTCATGATTCAACGGAAGCCTGTAGGATGATGGTCTTGATTTATAGGAGTGAGTTACCTTAAAACCATCTCTGACTATACGTATGATTGAATGTGATTGACTCTATTCCCAATTTTGCATCAGGCACTGATCTCATTTCATTTGTAATTGTTATTTGGTTCTTTCTGTAGTTTACATATTAAATCTGATAATCTCTCTTTACAAAGCATTCAATTAGGTTTTAGATTTTAGTTTAGATATTATACTATCCAGTTATTAGGATATTAGGTTATTTTCCTCCAAGGATTGTTTAACCTTTTAGAAGGAATTGCTTTTGTCTGTGCATGTGTTTGTGTAGTTTAAAAGCACTTGTGGATTCAAGCCTACCAGCCTTGGCTCAATCGAGTCAGAATTGCAGAGGCACTTGTTTATGCCTGTCAGTTGGCCTCAAAATGGTCCAGCATTTTTGAGCACCAACAAATTGGTGACTCTACTAGGGACGCTATCAGTAAAGGATAGTTTCAAAAATTTTGGTTACTATTACAGAGACTCTACTGGGATAAAGGACTCAGAACAGTTATAGATTCCTCATAGAAGGTGAGATGGCAACTCTAAAACTTAGTATCAAGAAAAGCCTATGTTAGGGAGAAGATCTCTAAAGAATAAGTTGCTCGCTGAACTAAAACCAAATAGGAGAAATAAGAAATCAAAAAAGATGTTGTATATGTCTCCCGAAAAGAAACCTGACAAAGATGAAGGTTAGGAGTTTGCCTATGAGCAGTTCCCAAGATCAAATCACCATATCCCAATGAGTAACAATGAGTATAGAAATACTTTTCCATATTCTGAGCCCGATAATCAAGAAGCTATGTGTGAACAAGAGCAGGAGGATAGCCAGATGGATAAAGTAATTGAGGGGATGATTAGATTGGAGAATAAAGATACGAGGATGCTCAGAGCCCTTAGAAGACATCTTGACGAAGCTCTTAGGAAGTTGGGAATAGAAAGGGAAAGCATTATTTCACCTGAAAGAAGTGATGCCGAAAATGGGGAAGTAAATAATAATGAAGCTATTAATAAAAGTATTCAGGTGTCGGTTTACACTCCTCACAGAAAGAACAATGGTCATATTTTTAACAACAATTACATTAATCCTATATTTGAACCAAAGAATAGAGAAAGGATTACTGGAAGTGACAATGATCAGTTTAAGGTTTTTTCTAATCCAGTGTATAACATGGATAATGAGTGGGGAGACAATAACAATTACTATGAAAATCAAGACAGTGCACAAGGGATTGCAAGGAATAACAGTGACCAGGAAAATCAAAATCGGGATAATGAATATAATTTACATGATTTGCAAGGATAGCCTGTGCGTAGTGGAAATATCTACAGTTTATTCAATAATGGTGAACACAGTCACTCCCAGTATGGTGGAGGTAGACAAGAGCAGAGAAATAATGATCATTTTGGTCATAATTTTAATAATTTTGAGCAAAATCATAATGAGAAGCATTATGAAAATGAACAAGTAAAAATATTAATAAGGGACATTTACATGCAGAGGATGAGTATTACAAAGAAAATAAAAATGATATGCATAGTAAAAATATCCATAGTTTATCAAATAATGATAAACATTTTCAAAATGTTGGTTATGTTCACAATTAGCAATATGGTGGTGAGATGGCGGGTAGATTTAATGATTATATGGGAGGAAAAAATGACTTTACCTTGCAGCCAAGTGATTTTAATAAAAAAACTTATTATTATCAAGGTAAATATTTGCAAAGAAAAGGTGAATATTGTAATGAGAATATTCAAGATGGTGAACGTGGCCAGCACATTAAAAATAAAGGTGAAAATAATTATATGTTATATACTGCTAGGAAAAATATATGTGGGCAGCCTTGTGAAGACCGTATAATGGGAAAACATGATAATTTGGAAAGTAATAAAATGTAGTCAATGCCACATCAGAAACCATATAATATATATTATGGAGATCAATACAAATCTGACCTACGAAGCAAAGAATTATAAACGCATGGTATCAACTATCCAGATTTGTATACGCAAGATAAAAATGCACTGTTAAATGATATTTGTCAAAGAGGAAAGCCTGCACAAGATGGTATGCAGCCTGGAGATCCACGTGAGCAAAATAATATATATCTACCTGCACAGAAGAAGGAAGAATATGTGAGGAATAATATTCATAATGATCAATACAATAAGAACTTGTATGAAATGCCCTATGAATTTGTGAAAGAATGAGATAATAACAACCAGTATAGTAAAGACCAACAGCCCATAAGCTTGCATGAGCAGCCATGTTGGTTTGCACAAGACCAAAAAACTATACAGCAAAAGGAATATGCCCAGCCCTATGGCAATAGCCAAAAATATGAGCTTGCGCAGGAGAACATGCATGCGTTCGGTGAGCAGTGAGAAGATGGGCATCAGAAAACACATGATAGGCATTACCCTAATGTGTATGAGCAGTCAAATGGATTCATGAATGACCGGCACGTAAATAGCGTTAGAATAAAATGTGGAAATAAATACTTATATGAGGCTGGGAATAATACACGCAAACAGCCACATAAAAATCATAAACTTGCGCAGGAGGATGGTATTTATAAAGAATATATTCAGGCGTATGAACATAATGATAATATATATTACCAGAACCAAACATCCTAGCAAGTAAATAGTACCTATCCACTTTCGCAGGATTGTGTAAAAGGGATTATTAACATTGAGCAGAGTAATAATAAATGTTTTTATAAATAGTAAGATGATTATCATGAATCTGCACAAGGAGAGGGAGTAAAAGGTGGCGAGCCACATTATAAGCAAGATTTTAATCCATATGACCAGCACGTGGGGGTTTATGAGCAGCCTCAAGATAGTAAAATACACCAACACATGGGGGTTGATAATATGCATTAGCCAGATAGTAAAGTACATAAGAAACCATTCATGCAGTAGTATATATATGCATTGCCAGATCAAGAAGAGGGCAAGCATCTTACAAATCAATTGTGCAAGCCTGGAGGTTCACGTGAGCAATATGGTAGCTTCAGACTTGCGCAAAAGGGAGAATGTGTTAATGAAAACCTTCAAAATAAGCAAGGTAATTATTATCAACTTACGGAGAATGATGAATGTGGTGAAAATGATTATGGTAATAAAAATATTCGTGTTAATTTTGAAAATATAAATAAAGATGTTTATCCACGGCAAGGTAATTATTTATATAATGGAAAAATTAATGCGGGAGGAAATAAAGTATATAGTCAATATAATAAAGATGATAAAAAAATATAATTATGTTGGGAATGTCAGAGAATATACATATCCAGGAAACCATGCACAAAGCCAAGGTGGTACACATTTTTTAAATGCCAACACGGATGACACAGACAACAAAATTTCACAGCATTATGAAGATTATGCACAAGGTAAAGGAAATTATAATTATTTTCATCAACAACCTAATGATAGGATGCATATGCAGCATGAAATTCATAATTGTATTAGAACAAGTATTAATAATGATAATGAACATCATTATTTGAATACACAATATCTTGGAGGTACTGCGCAATACCAAAATATTGATAGGAAATATTATGAAAATGGACATAATCTGCAAAATGGTAGTGCACCTCATCATGTACACAATCAAATTTATCCAAATGGAGGCCAAAACTACACACAACAATATGGTATGGGCATGAATCAGCAGTGTGCAAATCTGGGACAACAACAACGTCAACAATACGGAGGATGGGTACAAAATCCAATGAGTATGGCTCAGCAACCTCACACAGATCAGCATGGTCACCAGGCAAATCAACACCAGAGAGGTAATCCTGTATGCCAAAATCAATACTTTCATAATAATGACCAAAATAGAAATCAAATTAATGTCAGATATCAAGAAATTAATGAGAGATATAAACCATTTGATTTTTCAAATATAATATGTTGTCCTGACCCAATACCTAATAAGTTAAAGGTTTCTATCCCTAAGTTTACTGGCGATGGATCCCAATTAGCAGAACAGCATGTCATAAATGTCAAAAATATTGTTTATGAATTTGACATAACTTATGAAGATGTGCGTATGAAGATGTTTGTGCATTCACTCAAGGATAGTGCAGATGAATGGTATAGAAATTTGCCTGACGGGTCAATTACCTATTGGAAAAATTTTGTTGATCAATTTATGGAAGAGTTTGGGGATCATAGAGATTTGTCTTTTTCATCTCATGAATTAACAAGTGTAAAGAAAAATATGAATGAGACAGTAAAAGAATATAATAAAAGGTTTAACAAAGTGTTGAATAAAATTCTGAAAGAAATTCACCGTGTAGATTCCTTTTTAATAACCTTTTATTTGACAACCTTTGATGTCAAAATGAATTATGAGATAAGGTCTCAAACCCAACAATGTTATAGTAAGCTTTCAAAGTTTCATTAACTATGGAAAACAATAGGATAGCTGCAGGGAGAGTGGATAAGAGAAATGATCCCATGCTATTCAATCCTACAGTCTCGAAGAATAATGAAGAAAATGATAAGATGGATGAACTAATGAATATGATGAAAAAATTTCAATCAAATAAAAGTCATTTTCAAGCAGGAAAGAATGACAGAAACTTCCACAGGAATGACAGATACAAGTTGCAGGACATGCCTTATCATACAAAATGGAAAGATGGAAAGCTTTTAAAAAAGCAAATAGACACTCCAAATTCTCTTAAGAAGAATAATCATTTCATAGGGGATGAGCTTTGGTGTGACATTTTCAAAATACCTCACCACCAGGAGCAAAGCCTTATAGCACAAAAAATTTTGGAGGAGGAACACCAGGGATGTGAGGAGAGACCTGTGATAAATGCTTTATCATCTACCCCCTTTTGATCAGGAGATAGTGATGACTCAGATAGTGAATACATGCCAGATGAAAGTTGTAGGAGGTTAGGTTACCAACAGGAATAGCAAGTCTTTTTAGATAGTGATGAAAATTTGGATATCAGAAGGACAACAAAAGAGGAAAGAGAGGCTTACACTGTGGCAGCGATGGAACAAGTTCTTAGCAACTATTGCTTAAGGAACAGGAATATGAACTCAGGTAATGAACAAGCAGCAGGGATGTACAAAATTTTGAACAAGAATACTAAGATAAAGAAGGTAAAGACAGATGTCCCTAAAAGGAAAGCTGATCAGACATCAAAGATAAGAAAACCCATGGATAAGAAAAACAATGGTAAGAAAATTTCAAAATGTACCTCATTCATGTCTCAAGCATTATCTCAAGTAAAACTTTCTATCCCTCTAATGGAAATAGTTAAATTAATTGATTGCAGGAATGAAACGATCAAGATTATAAATGATGTTGTTAAAAATGATTCAAAGGAACAAAAGGATAATGAAGAATTACTAGTTATTTACCTAGGAACTTTTGTTAATGAAGATGCTACTAAAGTAGTGATGCAAGAGCATCTCAGGTCCTTGGCAATCCTGTGTCATCAAAAATAATTTGGAGTTTTTCTATGTTGCTCAATTCTTGCTTTGACTAAGTTGGTCAGTAGTTGGTCAGTTTCCTTTGGTTACTGAGTGTGGTCAATTATCTCCTAGGCAGTCGATTATTTCACTGGCGCTCAGCATTGCTTGTCTGCTACTCGGTTATCTTGCTTACCAACGGGTTTAGTCTTAGTTCTTGTTGTGTCTGACTTGTGCATTTATATTGGATCAAAAATTCAATGTTGGTATCCATCATCAGGAAGCGTGTGGTCCTAGATCTGACCGTTTCTTCTGTTGATTGTGGATCTAAAGGCCGACTCATCTCGGTAGCTTCTTGTATAAATGTGGATGTTTGGTTGTAGATTAGGAGTCATTTTTGGATAGAAGATGGTAGAGATTAGATTGGAGATTTGTAACAGATCCTCACATGTTGGAGGACTTCTAAGTTTCATTGTAATATCAAGCTGTAACTGGGAAGGTCTTACAGCCCAGTATGTATGATTCTAATTGATAAAAATATATGAAAGTTTCTATATTCTCTCTCTCAGTGTTGTGTTTGTTGGCTTTTGCATGTGTTGGGCAGGCTTGGATCATTAGGGTGCACCATTTTCTGGCCCCTCTTGCATCCCTGCCTTGCATCAAGTAGATCCTTTCTTTCTAACTTTATTGATAAATAATAAATTAGTTTAAAATTGTATGCTTGACTCCGGGGCGGTGGTTAATATTATGCCTCATGAGGTAATGAAAAAATTAGGAATGAATGTGGATACTACTTATGGAAAATGCTATGCTATGGATAATAGGTCGGTTCTAGTTATTGGAATAATGAAAAATATTGAATTTAAGTTTCCTTCGTGTCCTGAAAAATCTTATAAAATAGATATTACTGTTTTAGAAGTACCACCTAGTTATGGAATGCTATTATCTAGACAGTGGTCGAATTTAGTAGGTGGAAATGTTCAATTAGATCTCTCCTATGTTTCTATCCCAGTGAATGACAGGATTATAAGGATCGACAGGGAACCAAGATCTACTTACATCATTGAAGATATTGATCCAAGTCAGGTTACACACTTTTTCCATACCGACATGGAGAATTTCCAGGTAAGTATTCATAAAAATCTCATTGAAAATACTAGTCCTATTGAAATATGTGCTAAGGAAAATAGTGATTTCATTTGGAAAATGTTTTTTGATGGATCGTGGAGAAAAAGTGGTAATGGAGTAGGTGTAGTCTTCATATCCCCAAATGGGAAATCCTTTAAATAATATTTTTTGTTATCTTTTGAATTTACTAACAATACTGCAGAATATGAAGCACTCCTATTAGGTCTAAAAATAGCAGGTAAGCATGGTATCAAAATTCTTTCTATTTATGGTGATTCTGAATTAGTTGTGTCTCAAATTAGGGATAAGTTTGTTACTAAGAATCATACCCTAAAGAGGTACAAGAATGAATTTTGGGATTCTATACAATGTTTTGATGCTTTTTCAATAACATGGATGGATAGGTCTGAAAATATTCTTGTTGATTTCATGGCTAACCTAGTAGTTAAGCATAATGATATTCCATGTGAAGATATTGCACAGGTAGAGATCAAATCTAGACCAGCAATACCTGATAACGTCCATAATTGGCAAATCTTTGAGGACGATGGAGACATCATAAAATTCCTTGCATGTGAAGAAAGGTATGAAGATTAGTCTATTGACTTAAATGCTTATGTTGAAACAATAGATGAAAAGGATACTTTATTTGGAAAAGAAGTAATTCAACTTAAAACTAATAAAATTCCTAAGGGCCTTGTTGCACTAGAGAGAATGTTTGATGATGAGGATTCTAATAGTAGGGTTAAAATGGAAAATACTACTATAGAGGAAGTAGAAAAGATAAACTTAGGAAATGAACATACTCCTAAAGAGGTTTTCATTGGTAAAAAGTTAACTCTTAAAATCAGAGCTGATATTGTTAGTTTATTAAGAAAGTATAGATGTGTATTTGATTGGTCCTATGACAATCTTAAGGCTTATAGAGAGGACTTGTTCCAACATGAGATACCCTTAAGACCTGATGCAAAGCCCTTTAGACAAAGGAAAAGACCGATCAATCCGACTTTAGCTCCTAAGATGAAGGAGGAACTCATTAAGATGAGAGATGTCGGTATCATCAAGCTGATTAGACACTCTACTTGGGTTTCAAACTTAGTACTTGTTAGGAAGAAGAGCGGAGACATCAGGCTTTGTGTGGATTTCAGAAACCTAAACATATCTTCATTAAAGGACAACTATGCATTACCAAATATGGAGGCATTATTACAAAAGGTTACAGGAAATGAATTGTTATCCATGATGGATGGGTTCTCTGGGTACAATCAGGTAAAGGTTAAAGAAGAAGAGTAGTACAAAATAGCATTCACTACACCATGGGGTACATATGTTTATGCAAGAATTCCGTTTGGACTTACAAATGTCGGAGCTACTTTTCAGAGAGCCATGGATGTCACTTTTGGGGATTTCATTGATATTATCATGGTAATATATCAAGATGACATCATAGCTTATTCTAAGAAGGCAGAAGATCATTGCAAGCATTTAGAGAAAATTTTCAAAAGAGCCCTTGAATATGGAGTATCCTTAAACCCGAAGAAATGCCATTTTGGGGTAACTGAGGGTAAACTTCTTGGTCACATTGTTTCTAGGGAAGGAGTCAGAATAGACCTAGAAAGGATTGAGGCAATTGATAAGGTTCATATTCCTAAAAATGTTAAGGGGATTCAATCTTTCTTTGGACAAATCAACTTTGTGAGAAGGTTTGTCCTGAATTTTTCAGAAATCATAAAACCTATTGCAAAGATGTTAAAGAAGGATGCAGTTCTAAATTGGACAGATGAGGCCTTGGAAGAATTTGCCAACATTAAGAAAGCGATCAAGGAAGCTCCAATTTTGAAATCTCCTGATTTCTCCAAACCATTTCAGTTGTTCTCCTTTTCTTCTTTCTACACCATCGTAGCAGTTTTACTACAGAAAAATGATGAAGGATACGAACAACCAATAGCTTTCTTCAGTAAAACTTTACAATCTTCTGAGCTAAATTATGATATACATGAAAAGCAGGCTTATGCATT
Source organism: Chamaecyparis obtusa (assembly GCA_027943335.1). NCBI lineage: Eukaryota > Viridiplantae > Streptophyta > Pinopsida > Cupressales > Cupressaceae > Chamaecyparis > Chamaecyparis obtusa. The sequence continues at coordinate 9,401 of BSBK01000621.1, read as the reverse complement.
AGTTAAATCAGTTAAATCATTTAGATCCTATCTAGTTGGAGCTAAGATTGTGGCATATGTACCTAATACAGCAACTAAGGATATATTGAGGCAATCAGAAGTCACAGGTAAAAGATGTCGATGGATTAATCAAATTCAAAAATTTGATATTGAGATTCAGATCACTAAGTTAATCAGAGGACAAGGATTGGCTAAACTCATGGCAGAGACAAATTTGGATGTAGCCCAAGTAAACCAAGTAGATTTGGAAAGTTCAGAAATGAGCATCAAGCAGTGTCCATGGTACACAGACATAGTCTACTTCTTAAAACATATGAAGTGTCAAGAAGGTTTAAGTGATAATCAGAAAAGAACTATAAAGTTACAAGCATCAAGATATGTACTAATTCAAGGAGACCTATATTGGAAAAATAATGATGGTATCCTCCTAGTTTTCTTAGACACTTATCAAGCTAATTCAGTTATTAAAGAGTTACATGATGGGGTATGCGGCGGTCACTTTTTGGCTAAGACAATAGCTCATATGATATTGAAAGCTGGGTATTACTAGCCCCATGTTTTCAAGGATTGTTATGAATATGTTAAAAAGTGCAAATCTTGTCAGAAGTTCTCTGAGAAACTGAAATACAATGGTGATTTACCCCTTGTCCCTTTACAAACTAAGGAACCTTTCAGAATGTGAGGAATAGACTTTATTGGGGAAATTGTTGATGCTTCGAGTGGAGGTCACAAGTGGATATTGGTTGCAATAGATTACTTCATGAAATGGGTTCAAGCTATACCTATGAGATAGGCTACAAGCGAGGTGGTTATCAAATTTTTGATAGACAACATACTTACCAAATTTGGAGTACCTTGCAAGATTCTTTGTGACAGCGGCATGTGTTTTAGATCTAAGGAATTTTTAGAATTTTGTGAAAAATATGGCATCAACCATCATACTCATCTCTGTATCATCGGCAAGGGAATGGTCAAGTAGAATCAAGCAATAAGAATATACTAAAGATTATCAGAAGAATGTTGAGTAATAAAAAAAAAGCATGGGACTCAAAGCTAAATCTAGCTTTATGGGCAGACAGAGTAACAGTGAAAAGATCGACAGGTTTTTCTCCTTATGAGTTAGTTTATGGAAAACAAGCAAGGTTACCATTGAACAATCTCCTGCCAGTTTACAAGTTCATTTAGGAAGAAGAGCTTGAGGATATAAATTTTATGGAAGACAGGTTGAGTCAGTTATCAGAGCTAGATGAGATGAGAAGAATAGCAGAAGAAAGGAATCTTCATCAACAACGATAGATTAAGACCCTTCATGACAAAAGAGCATCAGATAGGTCTTTTAGAGAAGGTGATTGGGTACTGAAATGGAATGCAAAAGACCAAGATAAAGGAAAACATGGTAAGTTCGAGGCATTATGGTTGGGACCTTACATGGTCGTTTCAAAGGCAGGTGAGAATTCATACTATCTACAAGATACTGATGAAGTTATTTAGGATTTGCCAACTCACGATCAATATTTGAAGCCATTTTTCTCCTAAAATAGGGAGTATTCTATAACTTGTATATTATTGTTTCTTGTTTTATCTAAGCCTCATGTTTCTTTTCTCACTATGGTCTACTTTTCCAGACATAACTAGGATCTCCCTGCATCCAGGCATGAATGCACGTCCCCAATAAGAGCCATTGTTGACACTAAAAATTTCAGGTTCTAAATGGATGAAACGTCAGGGAAGTATGATTTTCAATTTCAGTTTTATATAATTTCCCTATGCTAGAAAATTAAAATGAATAAAAGGGCATATACGTTTGTCATTATTCTATTTTCATGTATTAGGTTGTTAATTATTTTATTTCAATTTATTTAATGTATATTTATTTTCTCAATTTTAGGAAAAAAGAATAGGGAGAGGGAGTTGAACACTAGACCTCTCAACCCATCCTTTTTCCTACCTAACTACCCGACTCTACCCTTACCGATTGACATATGCTATTCCTTGAGAATGTATGTATAAATAAGGGTATTAATTATAGATAATTTCATTTCCTTTTTGAAATACATTATTAAGAGAATGATTATATTGTTTTTTAGTATGTGTGTGTGATAAAAATTTTATATTTCATGAAATTATTGTCTTACCAATATAATTATTTTTAATTTTAATTTATAATTTACTCCTAAAAAACTCTAAAGTGAAAAATATGATAAGGTAAATAATGTGATAAAGATTACTATGTTTTAGGGTTGTGAAATATTTTTTATATTAATTTTAGTTTTCTTATACCTAATTGTAATCATATAATTTTACCTTGTTGTAATTTTAATTTTAATTTTAAAATTTTAACTTGTAGGGTAAAAGGGCTTAAGTGATTATACATTACCATTGTAATTTATTTGTAAATGATAATTAATTGATTTCTCACCTTCATTTTTAGGGTTTGTGTTTTGAAATATTTTATTTCTAAAAAACCTTAAATTTGTTCTATTAGATGGTTTTTATAACGTTAGGGTTATTAAATTTATACTTACCCTATGTCAAGTTATTTTAATATTATTGTAAATTTAGGGTAAATGCCCCCTTTTAAGGGTGAATTATAAAACTCTTTACCCTAATGTTTTTAAAATATTTCTATGTTACATTGCATTATGTTTGTGAATAGATATATTTTAAAAATAAATATAAATGCATTATGTCTTATTTTGAAAATAGAAGTAAAATTCTAAACATAATGTCATATTTTATTTAATGTTTTAAGTATTGTCTTATTAATGAAATTTCTTATGTTTTGATAATTAATGTGGGTAACTTATAATTAATATTTAATTTTCATTTATACTCCACTTTATTTATCAAATACATGTATAAAGTATGGCATGAATTTATTTTCAATTAATTAATAAATAAATAATAATGGACTTTATGAAAGCCTAATATATTATGAATGTAATGATTTTGATTTTAAGTTTTATTAAAGGACTATCTAATGCCAGGTGTTTTTGTGCAAGCATTAGCGTAAGGATTTGGATTACTGTGCACAAACATCTAAAATGTAATAAATCAAATTTTTTGAACGGGAAATATTTCCCTAATAACCATTATTATGGTTTATTTTATTTTATAGGGTTAGTTGCCAGGATTAGGTCCTGTGAAGGGGCATGTCTTTTCACAAAGAACCCTTGGAAAATGTATTTATATTGAGACAAATTTGTAAACAAAGGGACATCATGACACAATTGGGACAATCTCCTGGACTATGGATTTGGACCTAATTTTCAATTTTACAAGTGCAAATGTCAGATAAGTTGTTTATGCTTTTTAAGGTTATATAGTTTTTTTATTTTCAATTAGTTTTTTAGATTACTCTATGAACTAGGGTATCGTACTGTGGTCTTTTCCTTGATTCATGTGTTTAAGGTTAATTTGTACAATTTGAATAGCAATTGCAAGGTCTGTGAACCTATTGTTGTTCCTTTCGGCCTCTTAATTTGGGTTAAAATCGATAGGACTAATTGTATAAATTATTTTGAATTCATGATTCAACAGAAGCCTGTAGGATGATGGTCTCACTTTATAGAAGTGAGTTACCTTAAAACTGTCTCTAACTATACGTATGATTGAATGTGATTGACTCTATTCCCAATTTTGCATCAGGCACCGATCTCATTTCATTTGTAATTGTTATTTGGTTCTTTTTGCATTTTACATATTAAATCTGATAATCTCTCTTTACAAAGCATTCAATTAGGTTTTAGATTTTAGTTTATATATCATACTATTCAATTATTAGGAGATTAGGTTATTTTCCTCCAAGGATTGTTTACCGCTTTGGAAGGAATTGCTTTTGTTTCTGCATGTGTTTGTGTAGTTTAAGAGCACTTGTGGATTCAAGCCTACCAGCCTTGGCTCAATCGAGTCAGAATTGCAGAGGCACTTGTTTGTGCCTGTCAGTTGGCCTCAAAACGATCCAGCATTTTTGAGCACCAACAATATATATGGGTCATCGTGCATAAGATAAGTGTTGTTAGAGAAATCAAGTGCACAGAGATAAAGAATAATAGCATAGCAGAAGAGAAGAGTCTTCTGAGAAGGGATACAGTCACCAAGAGTGAATGAAAGAGATCGAACAACCAAGTTGAGCAAGGACTAGAATAGGTATGATCTGAATAATAGATTAGGTGTCTACAGAAGATCATCTTTCTTATTATTTGAAATTCATGAAAATCCCTTTATCAGGGTGAACCTTAACAGGTTCCTTTGCATAAATCCCTTAATCGAGTGACATCTTGATTGATTTTCTTAAGTCCTATGGAAAGATGACTCCTAACAGGGTTAATATCTTAACCAATCTATGTTAAATCCCTTCACAGGGTAGCACTCTAACAAATGTTTTTGTAATCCTTTAACAAAGTAACCTTATTACTATAGTAGTGAAGATTGTGCATTCTATCCCACTATGGTTTTCTCTCTCTAACTGAGGGTTTTGACATATAAATCATGTGTAAGTTGTTGCATGTGATTTATGTTTAAGTAAGTTAAACATACATTACATTTTCATTATCACACAGTAGTTGTATTATGTTTCAGAGGATAAAATATTAAATAAGTTGATTTGACTGATTCACACCCCTCTCACTCACTGATTAGGATTAACAATTGGTATCAGAGCTTGGTTCTCAGGAAAAGAAGCTTAACCACTTGAGTAACAATCATGGAGGGTTACCGATATCAAAACAAGTTAGAGAAAGAAAATGAAAGGATTGCTTCATTTGAAGATAGACTGAGAAGATCTCTTGCAAAGAGAAAAGAACTAGCTTTGCAATTGAGTGAAAACCAAGACACGATAGATAAACTATCTAAACTAAGTAGTTCAAATGAAGCTGAGGAAGCAGTTTCTGAACTCATGGAGAAAAACTAGAAACTGACTGATGAAGTCTCTAATATAAAAAGAGAACAGGAAGGTCATGCACTGAGAATGACACAACTTTTCAAAGCAAGCAGAAAAGCTAAGGATGAGAAAAAGAGTGCTAAATAAGCACTACATATTGGTGAGAGAGAAAGGAACTTAGTTGAAGATTCTCTAAGAGAGAACAATGCACTCATACTGCAACTACAAGAAGACATGAAGGGTATAACTCAAGAGAATGTCATCATGCATGACCACTTGCATGATAAGAAAGAAGCAAGTAGAGAAATGGTTGATAAAGTTGAAAAACTAAAGATTTAGTTGAAAACTATTGAAGAGAGAAATGAACAACTCAAAAAATACAATGAGAGTTCTGAGAAGCAGGATGAGAAACTGAAAGCTCAGAGAAGGCACAAAGACAACACAGGACTTGGTTACAATGACCAAGGCACCAAAGAAACCAGTGAGTCCTCAAACATCAAATAAATCAAGGAGGACAAGAAGAAACCAACTGGAGATAAAGGTAAGAGACTTTCCAAACCATCTTGCAAACATTATGGAAAATTGAGTCATAAGTCTAATGACTGCAAGAATGCACTGGGGAAACCTTTCCCCACCAACAATTATTGCAATAACTGTTATAAGAATGGACATGGGACCTTTGAATGTAAGTCACAATCAATAGTGTGTCCAATGGAAACAGAGGAAGCTTTAAAGGCTATTTATATGCAATCAAAAAAATTGGACATAAGGCTGAAGAGTGTAGGTCTACAACCATGGCATTCAAATCTCTACCGAGACCGGTAATCCATAATAGGAATGCAAATCGGGGCACACCTATGTGTGCTATGTGTGGATATATATCCATACTATAACATTAAAAATATTTAAAAAAAGATTGAATCTTGGAAAGGAAAATGGTTAACCTCGGCAGGGAAAGAAACCATGCTTAAATCAGTTATCTCAGTTATCCCCATTTATCAACTATCCTGCATTCACTTACCAATGGAAAAAAGAGAAGAAATCAATAGAAATCTAAGAACTTTCTTTTGGAAAAGCACTGAAGACAAGAAAAGGATGTCACTTGTTTCCTAGGATAGGTTTTTCAGACTGAAAGAAGAAGGTGGCCTAGGGATAAAAAAATATCAAAGAACAAAGTAGAGCACTTGGGGCCAAACTGATATGGAAAATGTATAGAAACCCAAATTTAAAATAGGTAAAGATTCTAAGAAATAAATATCTTAAAGGAAGGGTCTCCTTAAGTCTGTTTAGAATAGCTAACCCCCCAAGAGGGTCTCAAATATGGAACTTCATGATGGACTATAAGAAACTTATTCTAGAAAAGATGACTTGAAACCTAGGTGAGGGTAGTGAGGCCTTATTTTGGGAGGACTCGCAGGGTGGCTATGGATCTATTGGGAGAAGTCACAACTTTGATAACACTAGGAGGATATTATAATCCCAGTGGGGTAAGTATTTCAAGGACTACATTGATATAGCCAATGGTGAAGTCACCCTAGGTTGGAATTGGAAGTATTTGGATAATATGAATATCTCAAAGGATGAAAAATAAAAGATGACTGATATTCTTAAAAATAGGAGTATTACCTTCAAGAAAGCGAGTGAGAGGCTAGTTTGGGATGGTTCTAAATCAGGTGAATATAACTCTAGAGATAGATATGATATATTAATTAAGAAACAACTAAGACCAAAGACTTCTCTCCCTATGAGACTTTGTTGGGACAAGAGTTTTCTACCAAAAGTGGGCTTATTCTCATGTATTTCTTTATATAATAAAATATTTATAGCTGATAGGCTCAAAAAAATGGACTATGAGAGACCAAGCATATGTCCCTTATGTGAAAATGATCAAGAATCAACAAACCATATTCTTCTCAATTGTAACTTTTTGAATAAATGTTGGCAGTGGTTATGTGGTAAACTGAGATGGATTACAACCCTCCCCAACAATCTACTAACATTATTCAAGTGTTGGCCTAACAAAATTAAGCACAACATATATAGTATTTTGTGGATAATTACCCCCTCAATTATGATATGGTAATTATGGAAAGAGAGAAATAGACACATATTTAAAGAAAATAAAATAAGATGGGAACAACTAACTAACAAAATTGAAGTTGTTATAGTATATACAATTAATAATGGGATCTTAAACCACTCCAAGGAAGAAGCTAACATGACTTAATGGAACGAAAAGATACATGGGAGATGGATTGGTTTAAAACTGCCCCCTTTTATTGGACTTGGGAATACTAATAATATGCAAAATAGGCAAGAGTTCATATGACAACCCCCAAAAAGGGATGGTTCAAGTTAAACTTTGATGGGGCCTCTCGGGGTAACCCTGGGGTGGAAGGACTAGGTTGTTATGTTCATAATTGGAATCTCCAAGAGATTACTTCAATTTCTAAACCATTGGCCACTCATCCAATAATATGACAAAGCTCTCTACTCTCATTGAAGGATTAAGAGTATGCAGGAATCTCAAGATTGATAAGCTAGAATTTGAATGTGACTCAGCTATAGTAATAAATTCTTTAATGAAAGGTATGATGCCCAATTAAAAATTAAACTCATTATTATCCAATGCTCTTGACTTAATCTAATCATTTCATAAATGCACTTTTAACCACATATTTAGAGAACGCAAATCAAGGGCTGATAAATTGACCAATGAATGGGCCGATGGAATGACTCTAAGTAATATAGTCACTTCTATAAATGATATACCCAAATAAAATTTTAATAAAAGGATATTTTTGTCTAGTGGTAATTCTAATATACTAACAAGGCTAGCCAATTAAAGCTCTTATACAATAGGATGCAATTTAGATGTTATAATAAGATTATCCATGGAAATATATATTGTGGTTTATAATAGATATAAGACCCTATCCTTTAAATTTGAGAGATTAAACTTCATCGGCTCATACCTAATCATCATTTATGGTAGGTAATTATGATATTGATAGGTTGTACTCAATTATCCCATCTAAATTCTCTAGAGTGCAAGTTGGCTTTAAATCCACATGCTTTGTGGGTAAAACTTATCATTTATCTTTGCTTAAGCATTAGTTTTGTTAAGTGATGGAGACTTTGATCAAAATGGGTAGTGCTAATAGGAAGATGGCCTTTGATGGCAAGGTTGAGATAGATAGGATGAGGTAGATAGTAGTTGTTAAGAATACATTGATCATGAGGGCAGTTCTTAGGATTCTAGAGGATGACTTTGTGTATAGTTGTGACAGGTTTTGAGCAAACCCTGACATTCCAACAATGTCAATAGCCATTGCAATACATATTTATAATGATAGAGCTGAGATAGAGAGGTTATGTCGCAACCTCTTTATAGATGAGATTCTAGTGGGCTTGGAAATAGTCTTAGTGAATATCTGTGGAGACCTCACAATATCAAAGTTGAGAAGTTATGATATGCTTATGATTAGGAATAGACTAGTAATTACATATATCATCTTGTACTCTGAAGATTTGGATATATTTTGGTCTAATAGACTGATCATCCACAGAAACTTGGACTTCATAGTGTTCCTTTTTCAATTTGGAGGCTAGTGAATGAGAATTGGTTTGATGACTACTTGGTCATTGATGAGGTTGATGATAGGACATTGAGGAGTAAATTGAGGCCCTATGTCTTGGATAACTCTTTGAAGGAAGGCTTGGAGGGCTCAGAAGGAATTTCAAATGGTGGACATGGAGGTAAATAGGCAAGTTACTCATTCAGACTATACTAGAAGGGTATGTGTTCAATATTTTGGCTTAAAGGTTTAAAATTTTGCTAAGTATTTACTTTATATTTAGTTTGTAGTTACCTAAGTAGGGTTAACACTAATATAGTATGGCCTACAATTTTCAACCCAGTGGGCACATTATGGAAATAATAGGTTGGTAGTCATATTTAGTATCCCTTAACTTTACTCCACTTTTATTGACCTTCTAAAGTTTAAATCATTTTTGTATGAATATGAATCAAAAATTATTTGGTATAATGAGCATTCTATGACTTCTTGCTAATTAAATGGTGGACTCTCTTATACTTGTTGTAATTAAGTAGATGGATTTGTGTGTCTGTGTGTGTGCCAAAAGGTGGAAATTTTACCTCATGTCTTTTATTGCTTCAAATTTAAGGGTTGTGATAAGATATTAGTCGGTACATATAAAATGGTTGTGTGTGTGTAGGAACATTTATGAATATGGTTAGATTAGAACACTTTATGCTAATGATGGATTATGCTTAGACACTATACTTGAGTCCATATTCTTAGAAGGCATAAATTATTGTTATTTAATGTTGATGACTGGAACCTAATCATCGTAGGGATTTGAGTAGTATAGTGAATCTAAATGGATATAATATGGTTTTCATATGGATAAGTAATTCTATCTAATAAAATGAAAATGTGGCACATTGGTGAAGAATGAAATTAATGGTAGAATTAATGAATTTGATAGAAGGAAA
>BSBK01000620.1:2745000-2942204 GCA_027943335.1 Chamaecyparis obtusa | reverse complement strand
GAACAGCAAAGACAAATTCATCATAGAAGGTGATCAGTACATTAGCAAATCTCAATCAGCAATCCAGTTGCAAAGCAAGAGATCTACTGTTTCATCCTAACAGGTGAATCAGTACTAAATCCTTTAACCGGGTAGACTTAACAGTCTTTTGTAAAATCTCTTTACCGAGTGCATACTTCATTGTATGTTTGTAAATCCTTTAACAGGGTGGATTTAGCAATCCTTATTGCTCCTAACAGGGTAGATCATCAGAAGTGATCAAATTGTAAGCCTTAACCGGCCAACTTTATTCTACAGTATTAAAGCTTTGTGGGTTTCATCCCCACCCCAGTTTTACTTTCTTTTGGAAGGTTTCTAGGTAACCAAATCTATGTGTCATTATTGTGAATGCTTTTAAGGTTCATGCTTTCTGTATGCAAAGGTTAAAGTAAATTACATGTTAATACATCTGTAATTGAAAGAAAATTTGGAGTTACTGATTCACCCCTCCCCTCTCAGTAACTCGGTTAATTCCTGAATATTTCCAACAATTGGTATCAGAGCAGCATTGGTTCTCAAGACAAAGCTTAACTAGCTTGAGCAAAGATCCAGGACAATGGAGGTATTCAAACTGAACAAGGTGATTGAAAATGAAAAGCTAGATCTGGAAATGGCCATAGCTAAACTTAAAGAAGCAAAAGAACATCTTTCCCAATCCCTAAGAAGAAGGAAGGAACTTGCAAATCAGATGAATGATCAGAATTACATTGAAGAAAAGATTGAAGATCTTTTTCCCTCAAATAGCTCAGATGAAGCAAACAATGCTGTCAAAGAACTCCTAGAAAAGAATGGGTCTCTGCAGGAAGAAGTGAGAAAATTAAAAAGAGAACAAGAGCTACACTCTACAAGATTTTGTGAGATCTTGGAACAAAGAAACAAGTTGAAAGATGAATTAGATGGAAGGAACATTGAAGTCCAAAATAAAACCCTTCAGCTAGAAAACCTAATTGATCAGATCTCTCATACAAATGAGGAAATTCTGAATCTAAGATCAAAAATAGAAAGCACAAGAGAAGAACTAAGATCTGAAAAGGAAATCAATCTAAGATTGGTGGATGACCTAAACGCTGAAAAACAAATCAATGAAGGAATGCTGAAAAGTCAAGAAGACTTGAATCAGCTATATGAGCGAAATCTTCATAGGCAAAAAGGAAAAGCAGGACTTGGATACAAAGGAGAAGGCGAATCCTCTAAGCAAGGTACTCAAAGAAATCAAAAACCTACTTGTAATCATTGTGGTAAAATAGGACATACTTCAAATAAATGTTGGAACAATGAAAAAGCAGAATTCAATGAAAAATGTTACAACTGCAATCAACATGGTCACAAAGCAAATGAATGCAGGGAAAAACCTAGATTCAGAGGTAATTGTCACAAGTGCAACAAACAAGGTCACAAAGCATCCGAGTGCAGATCCAAGACATTCAATCCAGCAGAACAAATTATGAAAGCAATGTTTGGATGGGACTACAACACCTGGTGTAGATGTCATTACTGTGGAGAATATGGACACATTGGCATGAATTGCATAAAACATCATCTAAGGAAAAGAGATACTACCGTAAGATGCTTCAAATGCACTAAACTCGGTCACATAGCCAGAAACTGCATGAATGCTAGTGAAGTTGAAGATGGAAAGAAGAATGAAGCAACTAAGGTCAGGAAACAGGTGAGACAAAAATGGATTCCTAAATCTACCGAGCAAACCAGTCCAAGTAATGGAATGGGTGGCTCTACCGACTCAAACTAAATTTCCAAGAAAGCACTGGAACTGTATTCTCATAAACCAATCTCAAGTAGTTCCAGAACTGAATTAAAAGAAAGATCTAAATCAGCATGCAAGATGCAGTAAGATCACAGGAAGGTCGGTATCAGTCTTTACCGAGCAAGGTCGGTACCAGTTTTTACCGAGCGAGGTCGGAGCAATATGAATTCTCAAGTTCACCGAGTTGCGAAGTCTTTACCAAGAAATTAATTCTTAGTGGGTGACAGTCTATCAGAATTCATACCCTAATTTGTACTGAGCATTAATGACAGAGTTGTAAACAAAAGGCAAGTAATCAAACTCATTCTTCACCGTGAACCTTTAGCACTTTGAGAGCATAAAATTTCAAGAGCAACCCAGCGATTCAATACTTTTGCGAAAGGAATTTTCTGTGAGCTACCATGGCATCATCCAGCACCTCAGTGAAGAAAGGATCTGATATGTTAGTCCAAGGGGAATGGAAAGCACCAGATTTCAAGATTGTGCCTGCAATTGCAGTAGCCCTAGATCCGAACGGAGCTCAATCTCAGATTCCTCCTAAGGTACTACTTATTAATGATATCCGCAATCATTTCAACTGTTCAATTCATGAAATGGGGAACCTAGAACTAGATACTGTGCATGAAGAACTGTGTGTGGATGGTATTCTGAAACCCGAGCACAAACATCTAGAAGATAAAGGTTTAGTTCACATTGCACATCTACCTCAAAACTTTCGAGATAAATGGGTTAGATACATTCTCAGCCGTGTACATGATGGCAAGATTTGGCTTGAGCAACCCATAGAGATCACAAAGAAGATGATTCATCAAATCACCGGTCTTCCCATGTTGAACAAAGCAAAAACTACCAAAACCCTAGGTCAGACGGAACTAGAGAAGAAAACCCTAGCCGAGTGGGACGGTAGAGGCATGAAAGTTAGCAGCATTACCGATGCTAAACTGAAGTTTGGTACACACATAATTGCCCATAAGATTTACAGTTCTAGTCGACAGAATAGTGTCTCCTGTGAAGCTATTGACCTAGCATACAAAGTGGTCAAGAATAACTTAACATTTGACCTAGCAGACTTATTGTTAAAGCAGTTTAACAAAAACATGGAAAGCATTCAAACTTCCAAAAACAATCCATGTAAGTTTGGATCCTTATTGGTCTGTTTATTCTTCTATGTTCAGAAATTCTTCCCTTCTAAAGGAAAAGTTGTATGGAGAAAAGATGTGCCGGCCCTTTATGAAATAAATGAATACATCTCAGAAATGGGTGAAAATTTTGAAAGCATCATGGATAATTATTTTGAGTCTTTCAAAGAGAAAATGAATGACAGATTCTAGATTCCACAGAAGTTGGTGGAAGATTACAAGGATGACATTTGTTTTATGGTGGATTGTGACAATGTATATATTCAAGCAGCTAAACTGAGGACTGTATATGTAAAACCTCTTCCTTATGAGGTAAATATTGATGAAACCAAGAATTTTATTGAAGCTCTTCTTAATCAGCCTGTCAATCCCAAAGCTCCTTATTTTGGAACATATGATGAAGCTAAGGTGAGAATTGAACTAAGCATAAAGCTTCCACAGGCGGTAAACAAAGGAAAGAAGAGGATAGCCAAAATGCAAATGATAACCGAGGACAAAGAAGAAAAAGATGAAGAAGAAGAGGAAAAGGATGAGAAAATAGAGGAACCAGAACCTGCAAAGAAGAAAGGAAAGGTATTCATCACTAAGGCACCTAAGCCTCCCACTGCTGTATTTACAAGGAGAAGTACAAGAGACAAGGCAGACAAGGCAGATAAAGACATAGTATTCAAAAGGCCTCCTCTAAACTTTCAAGAAAAGATCAAACTCTTTAGAGACGGATCAGGATCTGGAGTAAGTAACATAAAATCTTTTAAATATGAAACCAGATCGGAAACAGAAAAGAAGGAAATAGAAGATGCTGTTATTGAAAAGATGGGACAGTGGAAATACTCTCCTGAAGAAATAGCCCCACAGGTTCCAGCAGTTCTATTAGATCCTATAAAAATGAGATGGAGCAATGCAAAGCAAACTGTTATAGACATATTTGATCAAACCCTGAGACAGTTAATGCCGAGCTTGAAAAATGATGAAGTAAAGAAGGCATTAAAAGAAAATGAAAGTAAGATGACATTAAAGTTCAATACTTGTTTGATTCTGATCAATAATATTGAATCGGTTGTGAAGGCTGCAAATGCTACATGGAAAAACATATACCATCTTCACCAACCGAGTATTGAAACAGTCATAATAAAAGACATTGAAGATGACAGTGATGAACAAGAAGAAGCCACTGAGGTAGATGATACTGTGAGGATAGCAGCAGAAGTCATTGCATCACTTCCTACCTCTCCAGTAAAAGTTTCTACATCCAGCCCGGAGACACCTTCAAGCATGGTTGTGACAACTTCAACATTTGTCCAATCATCTATAGCAACAACAGAAGCAACTACCATTTCTTCTACCGAGTTGCAATCTCCCACATCATCAAGTTTTCCAGCTGTAAGTATTCCAATTTTTGAATCTTCAAGTGTAAATATTTTAAGCTCTCCAGTAGACAGTGTGCTAGTCTCTATAGCCAGCCCTACTATATCTACTATCACTACTACTAAAGCATTAAGTACAGATAAGCCTAAGGCTCTACCGAGCATAAAATTTTTGGGTAAAAATATAGTAGAGGATATAGACCTAGATGAAGAGATAGAGATTCCAACATTAGATTTTGCAAATCTATCAGCGGACCAAATGCAAAATATAGGTGAGATCCTCCAAAGGAAAGCAAAACAAAAGAAGCTTAAAGAGGAGAGAGACAAGGAATATCAAATCATCAAGGATGCTAAGGACATTTTGTCTGATGCATTAGGCATTAAAGTAGACTCCTCCCAACATGTTTTGCTACAATTAGCAGAAGCAATTAATAAATACAATGAGGATTCATCTGGGACAGAAAAGTTAGTTGAAAGAGCCGAGAAGAGATTCAACAATAAAGTGCTTGAGCACATTGCTCAGCACATAGCTATTAACCAAGTAGAATTGTCTTCAGTTTTGTCAAACATTGAATCTACCTATTCGAATGCTACCTCTCTTTTGGCCAGATTGTGCAATATTGCCGAGTTCACAAAGGATGTTAAGGATAAAATGGATGAGGATATGAAGATTAGCATACAGAAGCTGCAACTTGAACCAAGTTCAAGCTCTGCTCATCACATGAAAGTCTCATACCTATCAAATATGCAGTCAGATCTACTGAAAGAAGACACAAGGATCCGGTCCACACTGCTAGACATCCAACACATGATCCTTCCCATCATGAATACAATGTATAAGCACATTGAACATTCCAAAACATTGATTCAAGACAATCAGTTCTCTATCGCAGATCACATGATTGAACTCTCTGCAGAAGTCCAAATTGCAATCCAAACATGCAAGATTCTGCAAGAAAGTTGGGACAGAACCCTGGCACTAATAATGAAGGTACATTCTGATTTTCTATCAAATTTTGGATTCTCTCTGTAAACAACTTGTATATGCACCTTTGGCATTATCGCCAAAAAGGGGGAGATATGTATAGAGGGAGATATATGTATAGAAGAAGATTTGTATAGAAACAGTTAGCACATTGAAAGGGGGAGACAATGTATAAAGCCCTATAACAAAGACAAATTTTGAAAAATCAAAATAAAACTCAGCATGATTCATGTATATAAGTTTTGGCCAATAAGTGTTTTTGTCACTAATGCCAAAGGGGGAGATTGTTGGCATTAAATAGAATTACCACTAGTGACAACACTTATTTGCATTCTGGGTACAAACCGAGTAGACAGTGCAAACCGAGCAGACAGTGCAAACCGAGTAGACAGTGCAAACCGAGCAGACAGTGCAAACTGAATAGATAGTGCAAACCGAGCAGATAGTGCAAACCGAGCAGACAGTGCAAACTGAGCAGACAGTGCAAACCAAACAGATAGTGCAAACCGAGCAGACAGTGCAAACCGAGCAGACAGTGCAAACCGAGCAGACAGTTCAAACCGAGTAGACAGTGCAAACCGAGTAGACAATGCAAACCGAGCAGACAGTGCAAACCGAGCAGGACAGTGTAAACCGAGTAACATCATGTCTACCGAGTCACCAGTATTTACCGAGTTCAAAACCTACCGAGTGGTCAGTATGAACTGTGCCTTCACTTCTACCAAGTGCATGACGATGCCGAGTAATGCAGTGGATGCCGAGTATCAGAAAGTCACCGAGTTAGTTTGCAGGAACCGTGTAACCATACTTGGGCCGACTTAGTAGCACTTATGTTTATTTGTCAAGCCGACTTTGTAATTGTAATTGTAATTAATCATTTAAGACTTGTATATAAACAATGTTGTAAAAATGTCAAGATGGATGTAATAAGCATGTATGTGAAAAAGAAAGAAAGGCAGAAATAAGCGAATTACAAAGGGCTTCAGCAGTATAAGGAACAGCAAAGACAAATTCATCACAGAAGGTGATCAGTACATCAGCGAATCTCAATCAGCAATCCAGTTGCAAAGCAAGAGATCTACTATTTCATCCTAACAGGTGAATCAGTACTAAATCCTTTAACCGGGTAGACTTAACAGTCTTTTGTAAAATCTCTTTACCGAGTGCATACTTCATTGTATGTTTGTAAATCCTTTAACAGGGTGGATTTAGCAATCCTTATTGCTCCTAACAGGGCAGATCATCAGAAGTGATCAAATTGTAAGCCTTAACCGGCCAACTTTATTCTGCAGTATTAAAGCTTTGTGGGTTTCATCCCCACCCCAGTTTTACTTTCTTTTGGAAGGTTTCTGGGTAACCAAATCTATGTGTCATTATTGTGAATGCTTTTAAGGTTCATGCTTTCTGTATGCAAAGGTTAAAGTAAATTACATGTTAATACATCTGTAATTGAAAGAAAATTTGGAGTTACTGATTCACCCCTCCCCTCTCAGTAACTCGGTTAATTCCTAAATATTTCCAACATAAGTATCTTCCTTCTTAATCATTCTCATCATCCTAATCACTTTTTCTAAATCCTCTTATTCAATTCTTCTAAGTCATCTTTATCATTCTTCTTAATCATTGTAATCTTAATTGAACCTAATCTAGATCATTTCATCCTCTTCCTAATCATTCAATCAAGGTCCTAATCTTCATCTCGGTCATCCTCCATAATTTAAATCCACTTTCATAATTCAATTTCATTATTCATTTTCCTCCAAATCTAATCACATCATTGTCTTCTAATCCAATCCACTTGTGAACTTCATTCCAATCAAATACTAATTCAATCTATTTATCTCCTTCATCTAAATCAATCACCCATTTATCCATTCAATTGTCTTCCAATATCCCTCATTTATCTTCTAAATTTCAATCATTCTTAATTCCAATCTATATCCACATCATCTTCTAATTCAAACTTTCATAAAATCTTCCACTTTTGGCTCAGGAGCACCATCATAATCTTTGGAGTTTAGTCATCATCTAAATCAAATCAATCCAATCAAACTTGAGGCCTTTCCCCCATATCCCAGAACCAAATCAAATCCAATCAATCAAATCCTTGAGGCCTTGCCCTCTTAATCAATCAAATCAAAATAAAATCCAATCAATGAAAATCCTTGAGACCTTTCCCTCTTAATCATTCCAAATCAAAATCAAAATCAAGTAAAATCAATCAAATACTTGAGGCCATGCCCTCTCAATCAATCAATCAAATCAAATAAAAATCCTTGAGGCCCTACCTTCCTAAATAAAAAACAAAGTCCAAACTTTTTCCTAGTCCTAAGTTCATATTTCATCCATCCTCAAATATTTCAGTTCATCCATTCTTAATTAAAATCTTCATCCACATATTCTTCTAATCTAAATCCAAACCTTCATTTAAGCTTCATGGATAGAGATTGGATTCACCAAACGCTTAAGGACATTAAAATGCAATATCACGCCATACCTCTAATCCAAAAAAAATTATCAATCACATTCATCCAACTCATCCAATCCACCTCAACACATCATATCCAACCCCAATGCATCTCACATTTATTATCCTTCCTCTACCTTTAACAAGCAAAATCCATCTTATCCTTCACCTCCACGTGGTTCCTGTCATAATTCACATCATGCCTCCAACACACCCAACCTTGCCTAAGAGATTGAATAACTTGAAAATCTTTTCCTTAGCTTACAAAGTGGGGGTCAGAAGAAATTTTTTCTCTTTGAATACATACATCCTTATGCATTCATCCAAAGCCTTAATTCTCATCCCCCATCCAACCCCAATCCTCCACCTAATCTTCAACCTCTACATAATTCTAATCCTCCAAAACCTTCATCATCCCCATCTTTTAAGAAGATTTCCTTTAATTGGACCAAGATATGAGCAAAGGAGTCCAAATCCCCTATTTTAAACAAAGTTTCCCACTCATCCAAAGTCATGCACTCACCATCATTTCATCTAGATCATGACACACCTAAATCTTCTAAGTCTCATGAGTCCTTCATCCCTCCATCAAATCGAGTTGGAGCTTCCACTTCCTCCATCCCATCATCCTCACAAGTCTAAACATGTCAAGACCTTGTTCTAAATCATACTACCATTCATTCCTATCCTCCTCTAGATCTCAGAATATCTCCATCCCATGCTTCCAATCCATCTCAAGATCCACTTATCCCTCTCAATCCACCTCATGATCCAATTCCTAATCAAGATCAAGACATCCCTATTATCCCATCCATTATTGATTCCCCTCCATCTCATGAACCCATCCCCTCTACCCCATCCAATGATCTCCTTCTATTTCAATCCTTAACATCCCCGTACCCTCCACTTCATGAAGATATTCCTTTTATCCAATCCACTAATATCCATCCATGTCAAGATAAAATCAATCCATCTCATGATTCCCTCCCCTCCATTCTAGTGTATGATCTTCTTGCATCTCAATATCCCAATATCCCTTTTACTCCACCACATAATCATCTTAGAAGTCAAAATCAAAGTGTCCCTTCATCTCCATGTAATGATCCTTACCCATCTCAAGATCCTATTATCCCTCATAATCCATTTTAAGATCCTATTATCCCCCCTAATCCCCCTCATGATCCTAACCCTCCACAAAATCCCATCACACCTATCAAATCCATTCATGAACCCCATATACATGGACTCGCATCTTGTGTTGAAAATAATAAGTATCCCATTAAAGAAAGCATGTCTCAAGATGTTGGTGAACATTACACTCCTTCCACATACAAAATTACTCCATCCAAATTTAAACTTAAATATTCTCATCACTCATATTCAAAATCTATTTTGGGCCCTTATGTCCAGAGCTCCGACATTCCCCCATCCTTGAAATCCATTTTGGGCCCTTATGTCCACAACTCCATCACTTCCTCACCTACCTCCATCTTTGGTCCTTATGTTCCCAAACCTAATCCTTCATCCATTTTTGGTCCTTACATCCATCCACCCGCCATATCCAATTCTACTACCCCATCACCTCAAATCCCTAAATAAAGATCCACAAAGGCACCCATCCTTTAATTCCTTCCAACATTCACCATTCAACATTCCATCCATGAACTTTCCACACCATTCATCCTCATTCACCCATACCCTGGCTAATGGGCAAAAATTGGATGCCAATGCAAAGAAAAAAATGCATAAAGCTAAAAATCCACAAAATTCCAAGGATCAACATGTCCCATCTAAAAGACATGTTTAAGAAAAGAAAAATATGATCCGAAAGAAATAAAAGTTCAAATGGACACAAAGGCCCAAACTGAAAAATAAAAAATCATGTGGATTCCAAGCTACTCATTGAAGAAATGTATCTCAAAGAAAAATTCAGATTGGCATCCAACCTTGCTAATCCAAAAGCTTCTTCCACTCACAATTCCTCTAATCCTCCATTTTCTAAATCCATTTTGGTTCCTTATACACCCAAATCCACTATCCTAAGTCCATTATCTCCCTCATCTATTTTAGATCCTTATATCTAAAAATCCACATTTTCTCCTCCATCACCTTCAAAATATCCTCCTCCACTTCTCCACCACCCTTCAAGGTGTGTGCCAATGATGATCTTTCTCCCTCCACCATCCTTTCATTCATAAGTCTTCAAACCTCCCATCCATTAACCAACATTCACCACCCACCATTTCACCTCTTTAATCCAATGTTTAACATAAATCCTTATCCTCCACCCCCTAATCCATTTCATTCTCCCTTCCCCCTATCCTACCAACATCTATGATAAAATATTCAAAATGCCTTGTGATGAAGGGTGCTCCCCTTAATACCACAAACACTTCACATAAATAGAGAAACAACAACAATAATATGCAAGAATAGAAAATTGGCTTCTTATTATCTCCACAAATGTGGAATTACAAACTTTCAGAATTACAATATGCAAAGCCACATGAGCATTCCCTTACAATATTCTGTAGGACAAAGCCTTGAATCAATACCCAGATCTACTACCCAGAACTATTCTGAACTACCTAAGACAATAATACAGCCTTCCTTATATAGGCAATTTTCCACCGCCTGGGAAGTGTGTGTGTGAAAATTGTACCTGATCTGTAGACACAACACTCAGTAAAACATTAGAGGTTAGTGATAATCAAAATCGTGCAAAATTGAAAGCTATCTAACCAAGCGATTTACTGCCTTCTAATAGGTGCGAGATTAATGTTCTCAGACTGTAATCGAGATCAGTGACCTAGATGACACCTAAATGAAGGATTTGAATGCAATTCTAGATATGGAATAAATGCAATTAATCTATATTTTTGATATTTTTTATGCAATAAGAATGATAAAAACTGATATGATATGAATGCTATTGAAAACTGATATGCTATGAATCTAACAATGATATGTAATATGAATGCAAAAATAAGATTGATCTCACAAAGATGTCGATTCGCAAGAGCTTTGATTCTTCAATTCCAATTCTCCAGCGTGATTGTGCAAAATATCAGATGAGTTATGAAGAGCTGAGCCTTGTTTTTATAGAAATCCAAGGCTTTGGAGGTGCATGAGAAAAAGCCATAAATCACTCAAATAACTCAACTTGATTTTTGAGTTATTTTTAAATAAAAGATAATTAACTCACAAAAATCATGCAAAAGCACAGTTCAACTTGAATTAGAAGTTTAGATCAACTTTAAAACTCGAAAAGATGTTGAGTTTCAAAAAGCTAACAACTTGCATTGATTTTCCAATTTTGAGTTTAACTGGTCCTTGAATGTGCACATGGATAATTATGATTTAATAAATAAATAAAGTGATTTATTCTCAACTTAACTGCTTTTTGAAATAAAATAATTAATTTATGGGTTAATTAACTATTTTACCAAACTTTTATTAAAAATTATATTATTAAATAATGACAACATGCTTTAATTAATTAAATAAGAATTTAATCAATTAAAGATAGGAATTTTGATTTATTGTCAAAATTAAATAATACAATTAATAATAGATAGAATTAAATTTAATTAAACAATTAAGTGGCAAATATTAAATCTAATTAATTAAATATGCAAAATATTTAATTAATCAAATTTTAGGATAAATGTGATTTATTGCCAAATAATCATTAAATTAAAGATAATTAAGATGATTAGGAATATTACTAGGAATATTCCCCGATGCAGAATTTAAGATAATCAATTAGATTTGATGATGTTTAGATGTGCCTTAGATTAGGACTTTGATGTCGATTTCATATGATTTGATGATATAGGAGGTTAATGAACTTATAGCCCATTTTTGGGGTATTACATTTTGCCCCTCTTTGAATTACTGTGTGAAGCGCAGTGGTTCAAAGATAGTCTGTGTTTGATAAAGATATGAAACTGATTCAAAAGATAAACCGATTGAAAGATAGAAACCGATTGAAAGATATTGAGATAGGAGTTGATTGATATTGAATTGATATGGAGATAATAGGTCTTGAATGACCAAAGATAATGTTCACTGTAGCAGCAAATGAACCTATGATTGCAAAAAAGTGTCAAAATGCCTGATTTTGAACCTTAGGATTGATAAGAAGTGAGTGACCCGTTCTAGACTCGATTGTCTTAGCAGAACTAGCAAGTATCACATCCAAACCCTTCAGTTGTCGAAGAACCAAGGAAAGAACACTATGATCTGATGGTTGCAAAAACTGATACAGTTTACAAGATTAGGAGAATACCAAATTGATATGGATCTTGATGAATCTAATATGCCCCAAGTGATGATAGATTTGCCCCGAGCGATGAGGACTTTTGATGAATCAGTGACTAGACGTGATTGTTATCTTGATCACTGATGAAAGATATTGATAGATTTGATCGATAGAATTTGATTTACAGACTTTGAATGATGTGCAATACCATGCCCCCTTCGGGATTAAAATTGAAATCTGACAAGAAAAGTCAGTGTTATAGTTTAGAAGCATGTTAATTGATTTGAGAAGTGTGGTGAAACACATTCTGCATCGTTGGAAGGTCCCAAAAGACCAAGTTTGACTAGGTTTGACCATGAGTTGACCATGGTTGACCAAGTTGAAATTTCGATAGTGTGATGTAAGATAATCAGTTAAGTTGAATACTAGATTTCTGTGATGATTGAAGGTCGAATATGCAAGTAGTTAATAATATGAATGATCTCAGATTTGAATTTTGATCCCGAAAAAGGATTCTACTTGCTATTTCATTGGAGGAACCTTCGTGTGAGATTCAGCTCTTGTTAGACTGGAAGATGCGATTTGAAGAATCGTTTAAGCATTGGAGTTCGTTTAATCATTGTGAGATCATGCAACATGCAAAATGAAATGAGACATGCAAAATGAAATGCAACCTAAGACCGAGGACCTAGTCACTGATCATATGTCGATTTGTTATCATCATTGAACTTTTAGGTAACCGGATAAATCAATACAATGCCCACTAGCCATGAAACCATAGACATATGAATATTGATTTGTATGTGCAAGAATCAATACAACACCCACTGGTTATACAACCATGGACATATGAATATTGATTTGTTTTCGAAATGTTGGATTAGATATAAGCACCAAGGCACAAGCGCCAGGATGACCTAAATATTATGTCCATTTTGATATAGCAATTTGTACAAGCATCAAAACATACACGTCGTGATGACCTGAGTATGCCTTGCATTGCAAACACATCAAACAGTCAAGAGATCATTCTAAATCCAATGTGAATTACCCGTAGTGACCCTTTATCGTTCACATCCTTAGGCAAGATTGCGTTCCACAGTAGGAGAAAGAACTTACTCAAAAAGATAATAGTTAGATCAAACTTCCTTGAATTGTCTGGGTATCAATGGTCGAGGTATGCATGGCCATCCAATTCGAGATAGAGGCTCTTACAGTCGGACACCATTTCAATCCAGAAGTTCCAAAGATGTTAGATTTTCACATACAAGCAGAAGACAAAGAAAAAATTATGCCCCCAGTCATCACTCTCTAAATCCTATAAAGGACATCTTTGAAGAGCTCGAAGGGACACAATATGCAAAAATCTCAATGCGAATCAGAAAGCATACAAGGAGATAAAAGCATGAAAAGCACAAATTGTTTTCAATTTTCAGTTTGATTGCGTTGTTATAGATGCAAAATCCTTTCTGGAGACGAGACTGACTGACTGACTCAACTTGAAGCTTCAAAGGACTCTGAGTGGATATGACACATCTAAGATACATGGGAGACCATAGGATATGACATTGATTGCCCCCAAGTTTGAACATTGATAGGATACAGACGCTTGAGCTGGTTGGTGTACAGACCGACTTATTGAAACTAGGATATGCAGAAACAAACCGGGAGATATGTACAAACTAAAGCAAGACTGAAAGCTGGGAAAGACCAAGATTGTGCTGATAGATGGAGCATTTGGAACAAGTGGCGCCTGTTTGCCAGGTTTTCACCATCTTGGTAGAGATTCTATTTTTGCTACCGAGGTGCCTATTTCCAGGTTTTCACCAAGGCACTTTTTTCTTCTTTTTCATTTTTTTTGTATTTTTCATTTTTTCAATTTTTTTGTATTTTTCATATTTTTTCAATTTTTTTGTATTTTTCATATTTTTTTGATTTTTTTGTGAATCATCAAGGCGCCTATTGCTAGGTTTTCACCAAGATGTTCATTTTTTCAGGACTTTTTCCGATTTTTAAGATTTTTTTCAGGACATTTACCAAGCACCGAATGCCTTAGGCATAGAATTTCTTTAGATGGAGAACGTTGATTGGTTCTCGGAGCTATTCTCCTTCAGTTGTTGAGAGTTGATAGGCACCAGAGCCAAAAGTAGCAGTGATAACAAAGGGACCCAGCCAGTTGGGTTCGAACTTCCCCTTGCGTTCTCGATGTGATTGATTTTTAGGATTTTCTCTCAACACTAGATCGCCAACCTGAAATTCTCTGTGTCTGACTTTCTTGTTGTAGCCTCTAGACATTCTTTTCTGATACACTCTGAGATGATCATACGCTGCTTGTCTGCGCTCATCTAGTAGTTCAAGTTCTTGTAACCTCGACACTCTGTAGTCTTCATCAGTGACAAGTCCATGCATTTTGATTCTGAGTGATGGGATTTCAACCTCAATAGGCAATACCGCTTCAGACCCATAAACTAAAGCGAAAGGTGTAGCCCCTGTAGGCGTTCTGATACTAGTTCTGTATGCCCAGAGAGCTGGATTGATCATCAGATGCCAGTCTCTTCCTGTTTTATTCACTGTTCTGTGCAAGATCTTCAGGAGATTTTTGTTTGAAGCCTCAGCTTGTCCGTTCCCTTGAGGATAGTAGATAGATGACCAATGTTGAGTAATTTTGAACTTGGCACATAAGTCATCTAGGTCCTTATTTTTGAATTGTCCCCCGTTATCTGTGATTATAGAGTGAGGGATCCCATATCTGCAAATGATGTAATTCAGGATGAACATAGAGATCTGTTTCCCCGTTGCTTGTGTTAGAGGAACTACTTCTACCCATTTTGTAAAATAATCTGTAGCTGTGATTATATGGGTATGTCCATTAGAAGAGTGCGGATGGATAGCACCTATGAGATCAAATGCCCATTGTTGAAAAGGCCATTGTGTAGTAAAAGGAATCAGATCTCTCCCTGGAGCATGAATCAAGTTGCCATGTACTTGACACTGTTGACAGTTTTTAACAAATTTAATAGCTTCTTTTTCCATTTCAGGCCAATAATACCCAGCCCTAATAAGTTTTCGAGCTAACGTTAACCCGTTCGAGTGTGACCCACATATACCCTCGTGGACTTCCTCTAATGCACGTTGAGACTCTTCTCGTTCTAAACATCTAAGCAGTGTACCATCTAGACCTCGTTTGTACAGATCATTACCAATGATGACATATCGGGATGTGGATCGGATAAGGTTTCGTTTCTCAAAACGGTTAAAGGACTCAGGGATGATTTGGTCGTGGAGATAGGAGAACAAATTTTTGTAGCGAGATGAGTCATAACTTACAACAGTGCAGATCATGCGGGTTTCAGGGGAGTCATATGCAGGATAGGATAGGGCTTCCACCAGGAACTCGTAGCGTAGTTCATGTTCAGGCTGTTGTAAAAGAGTAGATAATGTTGCCATTGCATCAGCAGCCTTATTCTCCATTCTGGGTATTTGCTCAAATGTGATAGAGATGAAGTATTTCTTTAGATCATCGACCATTCTCTTGTAAGGAATGAGCTTTTCATCTTTGGTTTGGTACACATCATTGACCTGGTGGATGACCAGTTGTGAGTCTCCATGAATGTGCATCTCTGTAACTCTCCACTGTATTGCCATTTTCATACCATTGAGAAGTGCCTCATATTCAGCAATATTGTTTGTGCAAGGAAACTTTAATCTGAATGCTTTGGGTATCGAGTATCCTTGAGGAGTAATGAACAATATGCCTGCTCCGGATCCATTCTGTGTGTAGGAGCCATTAAAGAATAATCGCCATGCTCTAGAAGAGAGGTGCATGATAGAGGAATCGGGAAATTCCATTTGCATGGGTGTATCATCAAACAGTGGTGCTTCAGCTAACTGATCAGCAATGACCTGTCCTTTGATAGCTTTTCTTTCAACATATTCAATGTCAAATTCGCTCAAGAGCATGACCCATTTAGCTAGTCTACCTGTGAGGGCAGCTTTGCTTAGGAGATATTTCAGTGGATCAATTTTAGCTACCAAATGAGTAGTATGAGCTAACATATAGTGTCTCAATTTCTGTGATGCAAAGATCACAGCGAGACATGCCTTCTCTATCATTGAGTAGTTCTTCTCATAGGCCACTAAAGTTTGGCTGATATAGTAGATGGCTCTTTCTTTCTTGTTCTCATCATGCTGTGCTAGCAATGCCCCCAGTGATGTATCTGTTGCGGAGACATATAATATTAATGGCTTCCCATGAATAGGAGGCATCAATATAGGTGGATTTGATAGATACTTCTTGATATGTTTAAAGTTGTTCTCACATTCTTCATTCCATGCAAAGGTCACACCTTTATGTAATGTTTTTGTAAAAGGCTGTGAGATGTCCGCTAGCTGTGATATGAATCTTCTGATAGATTGAACTCTGCCTTGCAACATCCTCATTTGACTAATATTTGTGGGAGGTTGCATCTCTATTATAGCCTTGACCTTAGCTGGATCAACTTCAATGCCTTTCTTGGAGACGATGTATCCTAGGAGCTTTCCAGAAGTGACTCCAAAAGCACACTTTTTAGGATTTAGTCAAAGACTAAATTTTTCCATTCTGTCGAGGATCATGCTCAAGTCTGTTAGATGTTCAGTTCTAATCATGGATTTTGCCAAGGTATCATCTACATAATCCTCCATTGTTCTATGCATCATATCATGAAAAATAGATGTCATTGCTCTTTGATATGTAGCTCCAGCATTTTTGAGTCCGAATGGCATAACATTCCAACAGAAAGTTCCCCACGCACATGTGAAAGCTATTTTCTCTTGATCTTCTGGAGCAATTTTGATTTGGTTGTATCCAGAAAAGCCATCCATTAAGGAATACATTTCATAGCCCGCAGTCATGTCCACTATCATATCAATGTTAGGTAGTGGGAAGTCATCCTTAGGGCATGCTCTGTTCACATCTCTAAAGTCCGTGCACACTCTGATTGAACCATCTGGTTTTGAAATAGGTACAATGTTGGAAATCCACTCAGCATAGTCGATGACACGGATGAATCCAGCTTTTAGGAGTTTTTCTAGTTCTGCTTTGACTAAGAGTGCGACATGAGGATGCATCTTTCTCAATTTTTGTTTGATTGGTTTTACTCCGGGAGCAATGGATAGATGGTGCATAATGAGATTGGGATCCAATCCTGGCATATCTGAATATTTCCATGCAAAGTTGATCTTTTTCTCTGATAAGAAGGTAGTGAAGTTTTGTTTCTCTTCGTCTGATAGAGATTGTGCTACATGTACCAATTGTGGTTCCTCTGTTGTACCCAAATTGATGGATTGAGTTGGCTCAATCAGAATTGGAGATCTATCCTGTAAATGACTTGGAAGGACATCAAATATCTCATCCTTAGGTGCCTCAGAGAGGTTTTCACCTTCAGATACGTCTTTTCTTTTTACTTTTGTCGGTTCTGAGACTGCCACAAAGTGGTTTTCACCCTCAGAACTCTTTTTCTTTTTCTTTTTACTCTTGTTTTTCTGACTAAGATATTTGATGTCCGACTCGGTCATGCTGACACTCGGTTCACTGATGGAAGTACTCATAGGCTCAACTGCATTGAGGTAGCAGGCAAGGGCATAGTCATTTGGGAAGGTATACATACCATGGTTTGGGTTGGTGGAAGTTTGGTCGATAAGATCAGGGCGTTGGATAGTCAAAGCGGGAAAGGCTTGGGATATGGTGTTCACGGATGTGGATATGTCATCATTGGTCCTAACCTGACGCTCAAGTTCAAAGGTGATATTACAACTCAGAATGTTCAATTCATGAATAGGCTCAACATCATCATAGGAGTCCGCTTCAGCCATAGGTGGATCAGACACGTTAAGTTCATTGTTTCGCTCTAGACCTACGTTGGGTTGAGAGACATATTGGTGAATAACATCAATAGATTTCTCTGTTATAAGCTCATCTTCTTCTAGAATGGCACCCCATTCATAATCATTTGACTCATCTTCTGATTCAGAATCTCTAGGAAATCTTAGAAAGTGTGTGAAATCAGGATGAATACCCCAAGAAGGATTACCCTCAGTCTCTAACTTGAATTCATATTCATGGGAATCAGTGTCAGAATAACTACCCCCTGCTTCTTGATCAGTTTGATTGCCTTCGAGATTGGCTGGTTCTTGTGGTACAACCATCTCTTGCGCTACAGTAGGTTCTTGTGTTTCTACTACATTAATTCTTCTGATAGGATCATCTGTATCATCAAGAAGATCTTTGATCTCTTTAGGCAATTTTTCATAGGGGATAAGCTCAGAGCTATCTGAATCATCATCAGAGGGTTTTGTTTCTTCTTTCTTAAGAAGGGGTTCTCCTGGTGCAATTTGTTCTATGACATGAGAACAACCACCTCTGAGATGATAGGGTTTCTTTTTAAACCCTATGCCACCAGTATCTTTTTTGGCTCGACCAATATGTGAAATGGGGGTCACAAGACCCTTTCCCCTAATTCCTAGAGGTCCTTGACCAGAATATCCCATCTTGGCTATCAATTTGTTTCCTGGACCATATGAATTAGAAGGGACTGTAGGTGCTATAGATTCACTAGGTTGAACAATTTTAGATTCAGAATCCTCTTTATATAGCCATGCCAGCACAGCTTCATCCTCTTCAAATTCTTGTTTAGATACTTGCTCCACCACAAAATGTCTTTTGTATGCTTCCATAGGTTCCTTAGGTTCTGATTTAGACTGCTTCAAGGATTGGCCATATGACTTAGGTGAGATTGGGAGAGATGTCAGAGACAAGACTGGCTCTATAGTGTATTCTCCCATCCCATTTTCTTTGATATTGATCTCTTTAGCAATGTCATCCATCTTAGATGTGGAAGCCACATTTTGTTGCTTGATGGAAGATTCTCTGTTATTGGGAACAAGTTTATCGGCACTTTCCTTCAATGTATTGCAAGTTGTACTTAGATCAGCTGGGATAGTAACCTCCACTCCTTCATAGGGAAATTTCAAGCATTGATGGTATGTTGAAGGAATAGCCTGCATTTCATGTATCCAGGGTCTCCCTAGAAGGATATTGTAAGCCAATGGTAGATCGAGCACCTGACATGTGGTATCTTTGATGACTGGACCCACCCGGATGGGCAAGACAATGGTGCCTTTAGAAGCTCTTTCTTGTTCATCATAGGCTTTTATGGTGATCTTCTTTCGAGGATCAATAGCCATCTCTGAGAATCCCAATTGTGTGATTAAGTTGTAAGAACAAATGTTGAGGCCTGCGCCCCCATCTATCAACACACGTTTGACTCGACGGTTCTGGATCAAGACTTCTATGTGCAAGGGCTGATTATGTGGGTGACTTAGGGAGTTGTCATCCTCTTCTGAAAAGGAGATATATTGCGGAGATGTTAGATGACCAACCATAGTCTGGAACCTGTCTAGATCTAGATCATCAGGAACATTAGAGCTGAGCAAAGCTTTGTCTAGGATATCTCGGTGAGCTGGAGATATTCGAAGTAACTCAAACATAGAGATTTTGGCATTGGTATGCTGGAGTTGTTGTACGATGCTGTAAGATGTAGGTCTGGTATCCTTTGGATTGGAAGATTTTGAGGCAACCTTCTGTTTAGAAGCAGATGTGAGATTGAAAGGTATCTTAGGGACATCAAATGAATTTGGTGTTTGTCCTTTCAGATGCGTCTGAGCTTGTGATCTGGTAACTGCATTAGCTGAGGAATGATTTCTATCTCTTCGTATAATCGTGATGACATTACAGCTCTCAGAGAGGCATGGTTCCACCATATTGATGACAACATCGTTTCCAGGGTAGGCATAGTTGACTTTTGCCCCCATGTTAGGCTGAGAAGTGGAAACTCCCTTGCCATGTTGTGGAAAAGGTTCTATAAATGCTGTGTGATCATTATTGCTGGTAGGATTATCGATTGTGATGTCCCCTTGATCTATCAAGTCTTGAATGGTATGCTTCAAATGGAAGCATCCATTAGTTCTGTGGCCTTTAGTTCGATGGAAAGCACAAAATTCATTATCTTTCCACCAACATGGTTTTGGATCCGGATCAGGTTTTCGGATTGGTGGTAAAGAGATCATGTTATTAGCTATCAGGGTCCTCAGAGCAGATTCCAAAGATTCTCCCAGGGGAGTAAACTTTCATTTATTATCCCATCGTTTGAATGGCTTCTTTGGAGATGGTTCAGCAGATTTTTGCTCTGAAGCTTCAATGGCTTTGGTGGCAAGGGTGAGATTGTAGGCCGGTGCCTTTGATGGGGTGTGGATAGTGTCAACAACACCGTCAGAGACGATACCTTTGTTTCTATTCCAGGTCTTGTTTTTATCTTTTGAGCTAGATCCCGATTCAGACTTGTCCTTTTGAAGTGTGATTTCTCCTTTCTTGACAAGTACTTTCTCAATCTTGATTGCATTATCCACCATTTTATCAAAAGATACATGATCTTGCATTTGCAATGGATAGTTGAGCTCTGGAACAAGGTTATTGATAAAGATTTCAAGTTTCTCCATTTCGGGAATTGGTCTAGCATATAAAGAAAACTTCTTTCGCCACCTCTTGAGAAAAGTTAGGAATGATTCCTCTGGATATTGCTTGAGGTTACAGATATCGATCATGGTAATCGGATGTTGAATATTGTAGGAATATTGTTGATAAAACAATTTAATCAATTCCTCAAAAGTTTTGATCGTAGAAGGTAATCTTGAAAACCACTGAATGGATGCTCCTCCCAAGGATCTAGGAAAAAGACGCATTAGATAAGTCGGTTCATGCATGAATTCCATGGATTGTGTATAGAACTCTCTGACATGATCTTGAGGATCAGAGTGTCCGTCATATTTGTCATACTTTGGTATCTCCACTCTTTTTGGGAATGGAGGCATATACAATTCTTTGTCAAAAGGGAAAGGACAAAGGGCCTCCATGGAGAATTCCTTGGGTTCCTTCTCTTTCTCAATTTTATTCATTTTGACCTGCATAGCGTGCAGCTGGTTCATTATGGCCGTCATTGGAGTTTCTTCCTCATGCGTGATGATATCTTCGACATTGAAGTGAGGAGGAAGTTTAGCTCCTTCTTGGGCTAATTGCAAAAAGTATGCCTCTCTATCCATTTTCAAGAAATGCCTCATCATTCTTTTGAATTCATCGTCATTCTGACACCGATGGATTTCAGAGGGTGTAGGGTCTTGGTCGGCATTATGTTGAGAATGGTGTCCCTGGGATCCTCCTCCTAGAGAACCATGGTTTGTCCCTGCTTGAGACATGGTAGGAGTTTTTGGGCTCCCTGGAATAGATTGAGGAGGAGTTTGTTGATTACCTCTGTGAGTTGATAGAGGAGGTATGTAACCAGTTTTTAATCGAAAGTTACCGAGACCGTCGTCTTCGTAGATACCTGACTTGATGAGTTGTTCAAGAGTTGGACCCGGGGTATTGGTCAAAAGTAAGTTCTGAGATGTTTCTTCTGATTTCTTGTGTGAAGAAGCTCTGGTCTCCACCATTAACTTTGAATGAAACAGAAGAAAAGGAGGAAGACAACTGAAGAACAATTTGATTCGAGAAAATTGGATGACGCAACCTTGTCAAGATTATGATAGTTTTGATGATCTGATGAGATGTGGGTGAAGGAAACTGTGCCTTGGATGTATGGGATAGATCGCCCAAAAGATAGCGGACATGAGTTCTCAACACTTAGTTTGTTTTTTAAGATTGATTGATTGAAGATTGATAGTTATGACAAGGTTTTGACACGAGATAAAAAGGACTCAAATTGATCAAACAGAAGACTAGATCGGATTCAAAAGATCAAACTCAGAAAATGGTAGAATGCTCAATAGCTACTGCTCTGTTCCTGACACAATGATATTTTTGACAGATTCTGGAACTAGGCTGGAAACATTGGATATCTTGTAATTTGACAATTTCTGACAACTTTCTCAAATTTTTCCAAACGACACTCTGCAGACTCGTACGACACTGGGTAGTCTATGAAATGACAGTTGCTAAACTCATACGACAGTTGGGTAATACTAAAATGACACTTGACAAAACTCGTACGACTTTTGACTTCCTAAAATGACTTTTGACTCCAGAAAAGATTTTACGTCAATTTTTGCAAAATGTAAGGTCTTCAGTTTTGGATTGTTTGCAAATTGTATTGTCCAGATTTTGAAGGTTATACCAGATTTGATCGTTTTTAATAGCCAAGTAGATAAATAAGCACGCAGAATAGCAAGCAAGTGATTCCAAGCACGTCTGAAAACAATGAACAAGGGCAAAAGCAACCTTGCGCATGAACAATCAAGTGACCAAATTGTGCTAATCCCTGAGAGTACTAATTGTGTATGTTCTGAAAAAGTTTTGCAATAACACACATATACCTGAAAGTAAAAAATTGGCCTCTCTAGGGTTTTTAGTAATGGTTTGACTCTGCAACTTTTATGATTCAAAGGGGTGAACTCCAATCCCGGCGCACCAGGGTTTTGACACAGTCTGAGAACTTAATCTTCAAGAGCTGCTAGGGAGATCTGACAACCCAACAATGAACCATACCCGTGGAGATTTCTTCCACAAGGACATTTATATAGCGGCTGTCACTACCACGGCGAAAATGGCTATGACCGCTTGAGGTTCCGTCAACGTAGTTTGCCCTGTGAAGGGATTGTCCGCTACGGTTAACCCTCTCTAAAGATGACTCACAGATTTATACCACAAGGGGACTTGGCTCCAGATTCAAGGTTTTGACACCTCTTCACTTTTAACCCAAACAAAGCAAGCAGATTAATCCGACACGCTAAGACAAAGTTTTGTTCCACCAAGGTCTGTGATATCAACTCCACGTGATCTATCAACCTCTCCGGGGAGAGAATGTATCAATCAATAAGAGAAGACGCACTAACCAATTTTGATTCACCAAAGCTTGTGATATCAACCCTACGTGATCTATCAACCTCTCCGGAGAGAGAATGTGTCGATCAATAAGAGAAGATGCACTAACCAAGTTGAATGTGAAACGCACTAAGTATCCTCCCTACCTACAAGGATTCTATCGTCAAGAAGGATTTCGCTGAGAATCCAATCTTTCAAGAATCACGAATAGTGTTCATAGGGCCTAATTACTATGTGAGCACAGATATATGTTCTGAAAGTAAATCTACCAAAAGCATTTAAAAAGTAGAAAGAGGAACACTTAACGCTTAAAGCAAATATGAGATGAGTCCACAAGGTGGAACACTTAACACCTCACACAAGCTAAAAATGAGTCCCCAACTTAGAAAACAAGTGAGTTCCTAAAAGCACAAAAGGGTTGCCAAGTGGAACATTTAACGCTTCTGTCCTGTTGACCCCTCCCCTTTATGGTGCTGAGATTGCAACCACGGGGCGGAAATGAGGGGCCGGCGGATTAGCGAGTCCAATAACCCAAGATAGCAATCAAGATCAATCACAAGTATTCTAAGACTACTTAATGAATCCTTAAGGGTTCACAACCTAGTATCAATTATGCAAGTGTGTAGAAATAGATCAAAAGCATGAAAAGATGCACACAAGCTTGACACATAAGAGATTTATTTTAAATCCCAAATCAAAATATTATTAGATGAAGGAGAATACCTGGGATCCTTGCAACACACTTAGTAGATTTTGCTTGATTTTTAGCAATTTTTGTTGAGCTTTTCTATGCAAGCAAGTGACGAACTCTCCAACAAGCAAACAAGCAAACAAGATATGCAAAATATATTCAACTTATGAAAACCATAGGGTTAGCTCTAAAAATCAATTATTATCAGTAATAATAACCAGCAATCAACCCAAATGACAACTCATATCATTCATTGAACCATGTAAAAAAAATAAGTGCATACCCATCACAAAACTTTTTTTTTTTTTTTTTTGCATTTGACCTAGTCAACAAGATCTAATTTTTTTGATATGATTTTGGCCACAAAAATAGAAATTCAGAATAGAGACCCCTGCTAAAAAATAGAGAGCTTTCCAAAAATGCAAAATTTTTAGAAAAACCTCTTCATTTGTGCCCTAGAGACCCATTTTATCAAAACAGACCAGTTTTTGTAAATTGACTATTTGAGCTATGATATCATGTCCAAATTTAAAACACAAAGAATGGACCCCCTGTAGAATTTAAAGAGCTTTCCGAAAATATAAAAATTTTCGAAAAATATGCTGATTTGCGTCAGATATTAATTTTTTCTGGAATTTCAAGAAAAAATTATTAAAAATTCAAAACATCTCAGAAAATTATAAATTTTTTACTGTAGCTTCCATGACATGTCACCAACCTGCAAAAAAAATTTCAGACCAAAATTCGAAGCCGTTTGGGAGATAAAATTAAATCTTTGAAACTTTGGGGTTTTAGCTCCCAAAAAAATCAAAACCAGCATGCAAAGGTGGGTTGCCCCACGGTGGGCGCCAGAAATGTGTGTGTGAAAATTGTACCTGATCTGTAGACACAACACTCAGTAAAACATTAGAGGTTAGTGATAATCAAAATCGTGCAAAATTGAAAGCTATCTAACCAAGCGATTTACTGCCTTCTAATAGGTGCGAGATTAATGTTCTCAGACTGTAATCGAGATCAGTGACCTAGACGACACCTAAATGAAGGATTTGAATGCAATTCTAGATATG
Source organism: Chamaecyparis obtusa (assembly GCA_027943335.1). Lineage (NCBI taxonomy): Eukaryota > Viridiplantae > Streptophyta > Pinopsida > Cupressales > Cupressaceae > Chamaecyparis > Chamaecyparis obtusa. The sequence continues at coordinate 2,917,514 of BSBK01000620.1, read as the reverse complement.
GAATAAATGCAATTAATCTATATTTTTGATATTTTTTATGCAATAAGAATGATAAAAACTGATATGATATGAATGCTATTGAAAACTGATATGCTATGAATCTAACAATGATATGTAATATGAATGCAAAAATAAGATTGATCTCACAAAGATGTCGATTCGCAAGAGCTTTGATTCTTCAATTCCAATTCTCCAGCGTGATTGTGCAAAATATCAGATGAGTTATGAAGAGCTGAGCCTTGTTTTTATAGAAATCCAAGGCTTTGGAGGTGCATGAGAAAAAGCCATAAATCACTCAAATAACTCAACTTGATTTTTGAGTTATTTTTAAATAAAAGATAATTAACTCACAAAAATCATGCAAAAGCACAATTCAACTTGAATTAGAAGTTTAGATCAACTTTAAAATTCGAAAAGATGTTGAGTTTCAAAAAGCTAACAACTTGCATTGATTTTCCAATTTTGAGTTTAACTGGTCCTTGAATGTGCACATGGATAATTATGATTTAATAAATAAATAAAGTGATTTATTCTCAACTTAACTGCTTTTTGAAATAAAATAATTAATTTATGGGTTAATTAACTATTTTACCAAACTTTTATTAAAAATTATATTATTAAATAATGACAACATGCTTTAATTAATTAAATAAGAATTTAATCAATTAAAGATAGGAATTTTGATTTATTGTCAAAATTAAATAATACAATTAATAATAGATAGAATTAAATTTAATTAAACAATTAAGTGGCAAATATTAAATCTAATTAATTAAATATGCAAAATATTTAATTAATCAAATTTTAGGATAAATGTGATTTATTGCCAAATAATCATTAAATTAAAGATAATTAAGATGATTAGGAATATTACTAGGAATATTCCCCGATGCAGAATTTAAGATAATCAATTAGATTTGATGATGTTTAGATGTGCCTTAGATTAGGACTTTGATGTCGATTTCATATGATTTGATGATATAGGAGGTTAATGAACTTATAGCCCATTTTTGGGGTATTACAGGAAGGTTCCAGAATTTTAGCCAATAAGGCCGACCAAACTTAGAATTATTTTATTTTACATTTTATTACATCATAGTCGGCTCAAGATAACCTTTGAAACCCGAACATAAATTTTGAAGAAAATTATTTTCCGCCATTTCAGATGGCCCAACTTTCGAAGACCATAAGTCATCACCAGTTGACCTGATCGGCTATTATAACCCCATTTCAGAAATGCCACGAAGCGCTCTACAGGCTTGACCTGCACAAGTGCTCGTCACCCAAATTTTTGACCTCATCCGGGGCCTCTAAAGCCTTCAAAACTGAGTTCAAAGTTTCTGTACCCTGCTGCCAATACCAAAAATCTTCAATATCTTCCAATATACACTTGATCTGGCAATGAAACTTTACTGGCAGACTTATATGACCAAAATGAACCTCCAAGAAAGAAATCAGATCATTCTGAGCACATACAAAAATTACCAAAAATAGTAACTTTCCATAAATAGTAGCTCTGCACAAAATAGCCCTTATTGAATACAAAAACATAAATATTTTTGGGTGATGCAAGATTGCTCTTACACCCAGGATGCTACTGCATCAGACACCCGGGGTAATTTGAGAAGTGACCTTGTCACGACTCAGGTGTGTAGAGGAAAACCAAGACGGTTAACCTCCTCCTTTGTTAGCCATGATGAATCTTCAATAGGTCATCCTTTCCATTTGACCAAATACTCTTCATATGTCCTGTTCCTTGTGCTTCTGCCAACACGACTGTCCAGTATGTCTTCAATCTCCTTGATATCTGAACTAGTTGCTGGAATACTCCACTGTGCTGCTGCAACCTCATCTTCAACACCTCCTTCATGATACTCTGTCAAATCTGAAATGTTAAACACTGATGAAATATTAAGCTCACTAGGCAATTCTACCTCATATGCATTTCTTGAATCATGCTTCTTCAATATCTTACATGGTCCAAACTTCTTCATTTTCAGCTTGTTATATGTACCAACCGAAAATTGCTCCTTCCGCAAATGAACCATGAATTCATCGCCAACCTGAAATTCCTTATGCCTCCTTTTCTCATCTGCCTTAGCCTTCTACTACACATTCATCTTGGTAATATGCTTCCTCACCTCCTCGTGGATGTTCTTCAAGTATTCTGCAAAATCCTCAGCTTTAGCACTACTTATTTCTCCTTTATCTATTTTTCTCAATTCAGATGCATTTCTTGGACTACTTCCATATACAATCTGGAATGGTGATTTACCGGTGCTCCTATTGACAGAATTATTGTATGCAAATTCTGCCTGTGGTAAAATCAAATCCCATCCTGTTGGCTTATCTCCAACCAAACATCTCAGCAGATTTTCCAAACTTCTATTCACCACCTCTGTCTGTCCATCAGTCTGTGGATGATGTGATGAACTAAAATTCAAATCTGTCTTCAACTTCTTCCACAATGTCCGCCAAAAATATCCAACAAAATTAGTATCTCGATCTGAAACTATGGTCTTTGGCAAACCATGTAGTCTCACCACTTCACTGAAAAACAATTCTGCTACATGAACAGCATCATTAGTCTTCTTGCAGGGAATGAAATGTGCCATCTTCGAAAACCTGTCAACTACTACAAAAATTGAATCATGTCCCTGCTGTGTCCTCAATAAACCAAGAACAAAGTCCATACTAATATCCTCCCAAGGCTTCTCTGGTACAGGTAATGGCTGATACAACCCTGTATTTTGCTTGACATACTCTACAACTTTATACAAACTTCTTCACATCTTGCTACAATTGTGGCCAATAATAATTCTCACCAACCAAAGCAAGGGTTTTATCATGACCAAAATGTCCAACCAATCCTCCACTATGCTTCTCCTTGATGAGATTCTCCCTTATAGAACTTCGTGGAATGCACAACTGACTCCCTCTGAATAGCATATCATCTTGGATGATAAAATCTAGCCATTTCGTCCTGTCTAGAGTAACAGGTTCTGTACAAGCTTTCCAAGCTTCACCAAAATCAGGATCCTCTGGATATAAATTCTTGAGTTCCTTGAACCCAACCACCTCAATCTGCATCTCTGTCAGCAATAGTTGCCTTCTGCTAAGAGCATCTGCAACCCTGTTAGACTTTCCACTTTTGTGTTTCAAAACAAATGTATAACTCTGCAAAAACTCAACCCATTTCAAATGCCTCTGATTCAACTTTCCTTGACTATTCAAATATTGCAAAGCTTGATGATCAGTATACAAAACAAACTCCTTACGAAGCAGATAATGTCTCCACTTCTTTAATGCCTGAACTATAGCATAAAATTCCTGATTATAGACAAAATATTTTCTCTTGGCATCATTTAACTTCTCACTGAAATAAGCAATAGGCTTACCTTCTTGGCTCATAATAGCTCCTATTGCAGTACCACTAGCATCACAATCTACTTGAAACACCTTATTAAAATCTGGAAGTGCTAAAATAGGTTTTTCTGTAACTTTTTGTTTCAACAATTGAAAACTCTTTTTTGCCCCATTAGTCCACTTAAACTCTTTTCTATCCCCTCTCATTGTTTCAGTCAAGGGTCCACAAATACTGCTAAAATTTCTAATAAACTTTTTGTAAAAGCTAGCCAAACCATGAAAAGATCTTACTTCAGTAGCACTCCTTGGAGTAGGCCATTCAAGAATAGCCTGTACCTTCTCTGGGTCCATTTTTAGACCTTCTGCTGAAACTACAAATCCCAAATACACTAACTCTTTCTTCACAAAACTGCACTTCTTCAAATTAATCAACAATTTCTCATCTCTCAATTTCTCAAACACCATATGAATATGCATCATATGTTCCTTTAATGTCTTGCTAAAAATTAAAATATCATCTAGGTAAACAATGACAAACTTACTCAGAAATTGTTTCAGAACCTCGTTCATGAGCCGCATGAAAGTGCTCGGTGCATTGGTTAGCCCAAAAGGCATGACTAACCACTCATACAGTCCTTCCTTTGTCTTGAAGGTAGTCTTTCATTCATCTCCTTCTTTGATCCGAATCTGGTGATATCCACTCTTCAGATCTATCTTTGAGAAATACACAACTCCACTCAAACAATCCATAATATCATCCATTCGTGGCAATGGAAACCTATACTTGATTGTGATCTTGTTTATTGCTCTGGAATCTGTACACATCCTCCACTCTCCATTCTTCTTTGGTGCTAATACCACTGGTACAACATAGGGACTCAGACTCTCTCGAATCAACCCCTTCTGCAATAACTCGTGTACTTGTCTGTTCAACTCTTCACTTTTTGCTGGTGTCATTTTGTGTGCTGCCTTGTTTGGCAAACTGGCTCCTGGAATCAAATCCATCTGATGACTGATCTTCCTTACCGGTGGTAATCCATCAGGTACATTATCAGATACAATATCCTGAAACTCATTCAACAAATCTGCAACCTCTACAGGTACATCCTCTACTTCTTCTTTACCAACTTTTGGAATTAAAGCAAAACACACATGCTCATGCCTCATACCATCTAGGAATTTTCTTCCATCAACAAATGTTATTCTTGCATTACCACATACCTTTTCTTCGGTCTCCTTCAATGGCTTTAGCTTATGTCGCACTCCATCCTTTGTCAGGGAATAGGTATTCGTACGACCATCATGTACAGCACATCTGTCAAACTGCCACGGTCTACCCAATAACATATGACATGCATCTATAGAGATGATATCATATAGTACCTCATCTTGGTACCCCGCCGATCTTGAACTTTACCAGGCACTGTTCACTGACCATGACCTTGTGGTCATCCTGCACCCAGGCAATCTGATATGGATGTGGGTGTTTCTGTCTCTTGAGCTTCAACTTTGTCACCATCTCTTCTGACACCAAATTGTCAGTGCTTACACTATCGATAATCATGTCATAGCATTTACCCTCACACTTGCATCGAGTGCGAAACAGGCTCCTCCTTTGTTCAGGTTCGTTCTCACCACTCAGCAAGACTCTTCTATTAATTAGCGTTTCTCCTCTTTCAGCATCTTCAGAATTTGATGATCTAGCATCCTCATCTACATGTGCAACTCTGGCCTGGCCTTCATTTCTCCTGTCTGTTCTGCCTTGGCACTGAGGACATTCAAATGCCCTATGACCTTCTCCACAGTGAAAATATTTTCCACGGAAGCCTCCTCTTCCAGATCCTTGTCCTCTTCCTCTTCCTCTCTGATCTCTATTACTCTGATCCTGAAAATGATTGGAATTATTTCCTCTCTGATTCTGACTACTACTGGCCTCATCCTTCTTTTTTAGATCTTCATTTCAACCACCATATGACCGTCTGCCAGATCTTCCACTATGACCTCTTCCATTTTGTCTGCTCTCAAACTTCTTGTTCAGCTTTTCCTCTACTTTTAGGGCAAACTGGTATGCCTCCTCAATACTATTCATTCGAACCAGATTCAACTCCTCCTGAATGCTTGGCCTTAACCCATTAAGGTATCAGGCAACTTTCTCCTTATCAGCTTCTGCATGGCCTGTTCTGATGAGGAGTCGATAGAACTCCTCTGTATACTCCTGAACAGATCTTCCTGCTTGCTTTAAACTTTGCATTTTCTTTAGTAGGTCAAGCTCATAATCAACAGGAATGAACTGTCGCTTCAATTTATCCACCATCCGATCCCATCTTGTGATTTTATCTTTCCCTCTTCTATTTCGCTCCAACTGAATTTCTTGCCACCAGATCTTCACATGACCTTTCAATCTGGCCTTCGCAAATTTAACCCTATTAGGATCCTCAACATCTTCATACTCAAAATATTCCTCACATTCATTGATCCAGTCGATCAATTCCTTTGGGTTAAGATTTCCAAAAAATGTAGGAACCTCAATCTTAGGTCTTTTCCCAATCTTGGAAATTGCTCGAAAAAATCTTTCTTCCTCCTGGTTCACAATTTCAGCTTCTCCTTCTTGATATTCTTCTTCAGCTTCATCCTCACTTTCGTCTCTGACATTAAGATTCATTCCTCTGCGAATCTCTTCTTGCAATGCTCGCACTTGTCTCTACAACTCTCTAACCTCAGGTGTCACAGCACCAACTCTTCCGCCACATTCTCTTTGTGGAGGCATTTTGGCGATGCGCGTTGAAACCCTAACCACGGTCCTAGTGCAAACTGCCTCACAGTCGGTGATCTATTTACACACTCAAGAACTCTTGCTCTGATACCACTTGATGAAGGGTGCTCCCCTTAATACCACAAACACTTCACAGAAATAGAGAAACAACAACAATAATATGCAAGAACAGAAAATTGGCTTCTTATTATCTCCACAAATGTGGAATTACAAACTTTCAGAATTACAATATGCAAAGCCACATAGGCATTCCCTTACAATATTCTGTAGGACAAAGCCTCGAATCAATACCCAGATCTACTACCCAGAACTATTCTAAACTGCCTAAGACAATAATACAGCCTTCCTTATATAGGTAATTTTCCACCACCTGGGAAGGTTCCAGAATTTTAGCCAATAAGGCCGACCAAACTTAGAATTATTTTATTTTACATTTTATTACATCATAGTCGGCTCAAGATAACCTTTGAAATCCGAACAGAAATTTTGAAGAAAATTATTTTCTGCCATTTCAGGTGGCCCAACTTCCGAAGACCATAAGTCATCACCAGTTGACCTGATCGGCTATTATAACCCATTTCGGAAATGCCACAAAGTGCTCTACAGGCTTGACCCGCGTAAGCACCCGTCACCCAAATTTTTGACCTCATCCGAGGCCTCTAAAGCCTTCAAAACTGAGTTCAAAGTTTCTGTACCCTGCTGCCAATACCAAAAATCTTCAATATCTTCCAATATACACTTGATCTGGCAATGAAACTTTACTGGCAGACTTATATGACCAAAATGAACCTCCAAGAAAGAAATCAAATCATTCTAAGCACATACAAAAATTACCAAAAATAGTAACTTTCCATAAATAGCAGCTCTGCACAAAATAGCCCTTATTGAATACAAAAACATAAATATTTTTGGGTGATGAAAGATTGCTCTTACACCCAGGATGCTCCTGCATCACCTTGATAAAAAATAGAAGAAAAATAAATATCAAGGGATACCATCCATGGAACTAGATGCTTGAGTCCTTCCCTCCATCTTCGTATTAAATATTTATTATCTTCCAATCCACTTATCCATTCATTCACTTATCCTCATCCCCTTGCACTCTACACTTGGGGGAAAGATCCATCCATACTATGCTATCATACAAATCTTCCACATTTACTATCTACCATCCATAACCCTATCTAAGTTTATAAGCCTCTTTTTTTTCCTATCTTTGATCTTGACTATTCCATTTATTCCTTCCATCCATATGCACCATCTATGTTTCTTACTCGTTATCCATCTCCTATCCATTATCCTACATAATTCCATCCACTTTCCCATATTTGGTCTTGACATCCTTATCTATATCCTCCACCTCATCATCCTTGTCTTATTCACTTCCCTCAATCCACCATCCACAATATTCCTCCTTTCCATGCCTTTGATCTTGATTATGCCATGCACTTCCTTCATTCCCTTCTATGATTCTATATATACCCTCCATCCATTATACATTATCCTTTTCCATCCATATCCTCCATATCATTATCCTCTATCTTATTCATACCCCTCATCTTATCCATCCACCTTCCACTTTCAACCTTTTCCCTTCATAAAACTAGATGCACTAAAACAAAAAAAAATAAATCCATTTCATACATCCTTTATCCACCATATTTCCATCCATTCTCCTATCTTTGATGTGGGGCATTTAACTCCTTTTCACCATAGTACTTGACTCCCTATCCTCCTATTCCACATCTTCTAATCCTCTATATCCTATCACCATCCATTCCTTCCATCTACCTTCCATCCATAAACTATATATATCCCTCTTTCCTCTACCATACCTTGGTTATCCCTTGTCATTGGTCCTGATCCATTCACTCCTCTTTTTCATCTTCCAACTTAACCCCATAAAATCCATTTGTCCTTTCCCTCTCATGTCTAATCCATTTCTCTTTCTTCTATCCTATTTAATCTACCTTTTCTTCTAATCCTATTCTATCAAAACCATTTATCTTCTAATCAACTCCATTTATTTCCCTTCTATTCCTTATCCATCTTTCAATTCAATCTCATCCAATCCATTTATCCTTTCCTGCATCCTATCCAATCTATTTCCTCCTTCATCCATCATCTTATCATATCCTTCCCACACTAGCTTATTCATCATCTAGTCACATTATATTTCATCTTTTTACCTTCTTCTTCTCTCATCTTTCCCAAATTCATCTATCTTCTAATCTAATAAATTTACCTTATTCCAAACCTTCCAATCTAATTCACTTATCTTATATCTAATCAATTTCCCTTCTTCTAATCCACTCAATCTAATTTTTTTATCTTCCAATCCAATCTTTTCCAACTCATTTACCTTCTAATCCAATCAATTTCCCTTCTTCCTATCCTCTTCAATCAAATTCATTTATACTCCTCTTATCTTCTCCAAATCTTTCATCCTATTCAATCAAATTCCTTCATCTTCTAATCCACTAAATCAAAATCATCTATCTTCTAATCTAATCAATTTCACTTCTTCCCATCCACTCACTCAAATTCCTCTAATCTCCTCTTATCCAAACAATTTCCCTTTTTCTAATCCACTCAATCAAATTCATTTATCTTCCAATCCAATCTTTTCCAAATCCATTTCTCTTGTAATAAAATAAATTTCCCTTCTTCCTATATTCTTTAATATAATTCATTTATCTTCTAATCCAATATTTTCCAACTCATTTACCTTCTAATTCAATAAATTTCTCTTCTTCTAATCCAATATTTTCCAAATCTGTTTCTCTTCTACTCCAATCAATTTGTCTTCTTTCATTTTCCACTCCATTTATCTTCTAATCCTATCAATTTCCTTTCTTCCAATCCAATCTTTTCCAACCCATTTACCTCCTAATCCAATCAATTTCCCTTTATATATTCTTTAATCCAATTCATTAATCCTTCAATCCCATTCAATCGCTTCTTCTAATCCTTTCATATCAAATCTACTTATCTTCTAAATCATTTCTCTTCCCTTCTCCTTGCTTATAATCCTTTATCTCCCAATCCAATCCAAATTATCTCCCCCTCCAATCCCATTCTATCTAATTCACTCATCAATAAATCAAAAAATCCATAAAATCCAAAAATACCAAATCAGTCCAATCAAGTGCAATCAATGCTACTCCATGCAATCCAATATTGTAATCTTGTACATCACTCCTTAATCAACCCATCATCTTGACCCAAATCAATTGAAAATCAATTGATCCCAATTTTAATAAAATCATCATCATGGGATGTATCCTTCCCAATCCTTTGGATGTGCATTTTTCTTATCGTTAACTTTTCCATCGTCAATCAATCCATCAATTGGTGTCCAACTTGCCTATGGGAAAAATTTTGGTTTACATTTGGTTTGTTGTACATGCTTTCTTGTTTCTTGTATGTGTTAGCAGTTTTTTCATTTATCATGGTCTTTGCATCCTATTGTCACAATGGCATCATGGTCTTCCATATCATGGTGTCATAGACATATGGTTGCATTTGACCTTTTTTTATCACATACTTGACACATTGTCATCTTGGTTCCTCATACCTTGGTGCATAATGTAAAATACAATATCAAACTTAGGTTTCTCACACCATTTCAGCATGACTTTATCTATTCTTCTTTTATCATCCATATCCTTCTTCTCTTTCCTTCCCACTCCTACCCATTTTTGAGAGAACACCTGTGTTCTCCAAACCCACATGTCCTCCCGAGGGGGCATACCAACTCCTTCCTCATCATCCTACCTCATCCCTCTGTGACTGGGGCATCATACTACTAGTCTTATCCCTTTTATCCACTATGTTTTAATCTTCTTTGATCTAACATCACTTCATGATGCTACATCAAAGATGGGAAAAATGTAGACACCAAAAATTGTACTAACATGAACACAATTAATCTTATCCTAGCCAATTAAATAAATGTTCATCATTTATTTAATAATCCTCACCTTATCCCTAATTAAATAAATTTACATTTATTTAATTATAATTTAGCCTTTATCCCACCCTTGAATTTACATTTATTTAATTTTATTCTATCCCATTTCCCCTCATATTAATCCTCCATTTATTAAGTAAATGACCTAGTTTACTTAATTAATCCCTTTTATCCCACTTGGAATTAAATATTACATTTAATTCTATTTGATCACATGGCTCCTAACTTTAACCCTCACCTAACCTCACTTTCCTAACCTAACCTATCCTTATAACCCAAGTCAACCCACTTTCCCACTAATTAATCCTAATCTCTCACCTAATCCTATCCCTAATCATTTGCACAATCCTAATTAAGGGATTAGCAAACCCAAGTCACATGTAACTCTTACACACCCTTACACACTTGTCTTCCACTTTTCATTGGTATGTCACTTTCCAAAGTTTCTCACACATGTGTGAGCAACTTTGGTTTTCTCATCCTCATACATCCCTTGACCCTTGTCATTGAGTACATGACATTTTTCAAAGTTTCTCACACATGTGTGAGAGACCTTGGTTCTCTCATCCTCTTACATCTTTTGATCTTTGTCATTTAGTCATCATTTTCTCAAGTTGCTCACACGTGTGAGCAACCTTGGCCATCTCACCCTCTTACACATTATCATTAACATGCCACTTTCAAAGGTTTCTCATACATGTGTGAGAGTATTTTCCCCTTTGAATGGTCAAAACCCTAATTTGCATGGCCTCCACTTGGCATCCACCTCATCAATCCTATTCAATCTTGACCCTTCATCCAACTTTCAATCTCAATCATCCATTTCCTCAAAAATCCTATAAATTGAGAGCCCTCTTCCTCATTCAACAAGGATTTTCAATGCATTGTCATGTTGTAGGATTTGTGAGTAACCACATACCAACTACAACAACAACATCCACACTTAGTCATTTTGGAGGTTTGCATTGCTTTCATGCTGAGTAGATTAAGCTAGCTTCTTAGTTTTATTCATCATATTTACATGCTTATTTCTCCATATTTTATGAGGTTTGCATGAAAATGTAAGAATAGACTTAGTTGATTAAGTTTATTTATTTTATATCATTTTTATGCAATAGACAAGGTAAAATAGAAGAGGGGAAAACTTCAATTGGTAATTTTGTAAATGTCATGTCTAAGAAGTTTCATGTCATCAATGGCAATATATATGAAAGGAATTTTTTTTTGAATAAAATTAATCTAGGAGAAAACAATGTGACTCCATTTAAGATGAAGACAAAGTAAAAGGAAGCCTTTTAATGGATAAATTAATACGAAAATATCAGATACACAAATTAAACATTATTTTAGTGTAGACCTCAAAGATTTAATTGTACGTGCCTCAAGAAGATTAATCTAGTGTGGTCTTTTGATGGGAAGTATATGTTTCAATTTTTACAAAGGGAAGAAGCTAATATTTAATAAATGTAAATAAATTATTAGAATTAAAAATAAAAAAATTATTTCATAGGTCATAAATAGAAATAATAATTTTCTATGACTTTTCCACCAAACTAGTTATCTAGACATAGTAAATAAAAGAAAGTGTCAAAGTCCTAATACACCAAGCTATATTGATACTAGTCCCCTAAATTGAAGGACTTCTGAAGTGGGTGCTATAAATAATTACATAATAAAATAATTAACATATTAAGACTCTAAGTATGAGACACCTTAATCCCAACAAATATATTTTTAGGAAACAATTATTTTATTTGACCATTATTTTACTATAAGTATACTATCACATTGTTAAATGATAATTAATGTTAAATCATGATTATTAGATAATTATATTTGTATATTTTTTATATTCATATTAAACTCTTTCCAAATTTTTTTAAAAAGACTAAATTAATATTATATTATTATATCATTATAATGCTCAAGAATTTTATATAGTAAAAAGAATCAAATCTAAGTTTGTGGAATTTTATAAAATAAAGTTACAAATCTTCTAAGATAGCCTTTTTTTATGAAATTACAAACCATTAATATTAACTTAAGAAAAAAAAAATATACAACTTAATAAAAAAAATATGGGAGGAAAAGTCACTCCTCATAGGTCATATGGGCAAAAGCCAAGAGTTCGAGAAAACAAGGGCTTTAAAAACCATAAAACATTTTGGACCTAGCCTAGAAAAGAAATGCTCTCAAGCAACTAAGCTCATAGCTGAGGGAGGTGGAGGATCTGGATCATCCTTTCTTCCCCATCTTGGCTCTGTGTTTAGTTCAGTGTCTGACAAAGTCAAACCATCAACGACATCCTCCTCTGCTTCTTTTTCTTCATGCCATGGAGAAATATCCAAAGACAACATAGGAGAGCCTTTAAATGATGAAGGTCAACCGATAGTATCTTTTTGATTTGGCCAACCACTATCAGGTGGTGAAGCCCAAGTGGTACTTGCTAATGGTAGCCACTGTGATGAATAATCATGGTGACGTGGAGGCATGACAGAGCTATGTGGTGATAAATAGCACTAGGGTGAATGGTGACGAGGATGATGAGAGCAAGAAGTGTCAGTATGATGTCGAGAAGAACTTCATTGCCACCAGTGACCATGAGAAATTGAATGGTTGTCACAAGAAGAAGCCTCCAGAGGAAATATGGCTACTATACATGGAATATTTCCCCAATGTTGCAACAACTCTTACAAGTGGGCCACCTCCAAGGCTACTTTATCTGCATGCACTTGTATTTGTAACATCACATTATTGCATGCACATGATTAAGCATAAATAGATAAATTACAATCGATTAAGGCGTTTAAAAAAACCATCATATTTCTATCTTTCCAAATAGAAAAGAGAGTTTCTAATCTCAAAGTGTGCCAAAGTTGTAGAAATGGAAAAGGAAAGCTAGGGTTATCTCCTAGAAAGACCATATGCCAATAAAACATTTGTGGGTGGAATGGAGAAAAGAAATCATGGATCCATGCCCAATAATTATGAGCCCTATGATAGAACCAAAACAAGTGTAGGAAGGACTCAAACTGACCACAAAATGGATAGAGGGGATCTGGAATACCCAAGTGATGAAGCCTAGACCCTAAGGGTAGGCCTTGAAAAAGAATACACTAGGAAAAATGGGCATTTTTAGGTTCAGTGATGTCAGACCGCATAGTAATAAAATGTAACCCCTAAGAGGAATGAGAATAATGAAAACACTATCTTTAGTTCAGAACATCCACCATGGGTAAGTGGTGTGAAAGCCAAAGATATCCCTGTGGAGGTTTATATCATTGGAAATCAGTATCTGAGTACCATCACTAATCCTTCCACTAGGGAGTAAGACTAGTGATGCCAATTTTGTGCAACAGATCTCCTGGAAATAGAGAAACTAACAATTCAAAAGTGTCACAATCTTGATGACTAATGAGAAATTGAGTCTGAGCTCCTCCCAGTGGCGAAGTGACATAGTAGACCTGCAAAAAAGGTCATTGGGTGTTCGTATGCCATGCTTGTCAAAGCATAGAGCATGAAGACCCAAAATTCATGCAAGAGGAAGACCTTGCATTTGAATTAATGGAGACAACTTGAGATTGTGTTGGTTGAAAGATAAGCCATCTCTGAAACCTCCACCATTCCAACATAGCCATGGCTTAGTTGCTTACCATGCAAGCCAAATGCTCTTTACCACAAATGAGCCCTAAATCTGAACTGGTTCCCACATGACCAAAAAGATCTAAAGGCCAATGTTTTTCCATGTTGGTCGATGTAAGGGATAACCAAAGGTAATATAGTGTTGAAGAAGAACTTTCCAATATTCATTTCCTGAGACACTTCACACTACCCATTTAAAACAAAGGGATTGGCCTTGTTTATGGGTGGAGATGAGACCAAGTCGTCTTGAATGCTTAGGCAAGCAATAATATTCCTAGGCCACTCAGTGAAACCCATGTCTCTCTATATCTAAAGCCCATAGAAAATCTCGCAACAATTGTTGAAGCTTATCATAAGCTACTTTGGAGGGTGACCAACAAGAAGAATAATAAACATGTGTAGCTGCGAGAACTTTGGAACGTATTTGGTACTTTCCAGCCAAGGAAAGAGGCTTTATCAACTAGTATGCCAATTATGTTTCAATTTTGGAAAGAAAAAACATTCCAAAGTTTAGTGGTTGACCCATGAAAAGAAAACAAAATGCCCATAAAGCGAAAAACTAATCCATGCTAGATCCATTTCCAGTCGTAGTGAAGAATCCAATGAGGAACTGGAAGGAAGGATTGACAATAGAAGAGGGTTTTATGTCATTGAATATCGGAGCTTGAATCCAAATAGAAAGTTTCAAGGCATTAAAGAGCATTTTGGATATTCTCTTTATCCTCAATTAGTGTGAGGAAGGAATCATCCACAAAATGGCCATTGAAAAGTTGAGTATCAAAATTTGGAAGGGAAATAACATAGACTCTTCTTGCAGAAAAAATAGAGGCAATAAAAAAACCAAAACCCTCTGCATCAAGAACATATGATTAAGGTGCTAAAGGAAAACCTTGGTGAATTGACCTATGCAAGCCAAAATTAGTGGAATAGCGACCATTAATTGTAATGCAAGCATTGGCATCTGCAAAAAGCATTTAAACTAAAAGAACAAAACAAGAGCCAAAACCAAGAGCTTTTATCATAGACAAAATAAAAGGCCACTCAATGCAATCATAAGCTTTAGAAAAATCTACTTAAAAAAAATGGCATTTTGATTGGACTGGCAACCCATTCCATACCCTCCTAGATGGCTATAATATTATCAAGAATGAACCTAGACTGAATGAACCCAATCTTCTTAGGGAGAACAATCCAAGGAAGAAGGTGAAAAATTTTTAGAGCAAGAGATTTTGTAATAATTTGTAGGAAACATTAAGCAAGGTAATGGGGCGCTAGTTACAAATATCTTCAGGATCACTAGTCTTAGGTATGCATTTTATATTACCTCTATTTATTTTTTATCCTAATGTACCATTTTGAATTGATTCAAGATAAACATGGTAAAGATATGAACCCACACAATCCCAAAGGGCTTTATAAAATTCAGAAGGGAAGCCATCACATCCTAGGGATTTGTCACCTACCATAGCAAAATTTGCATCCTTAAACTCTTGAATAGACAAGGTTTGATAAAAAAAGACCTTTGGGAGTTTGATAAACAAATTGGGACATCTAAAAGAAAATCCTCAAGAGCCTATTGACTAGCAGGAGTGGGAGCTTGGGAAGTGAACTCTTTTTGGTAATGATTAACAAAAGATTGTAAAATATTTGGGATTCTAGTGAGAAATAGAGTACCTTCTTTGATCCTTTTAATGCACAGAGAAGAATATCTTGGGAAGAGAGAGGAAAAGAGTTCCTTACTAACCCAATCTCCCACTTTTAACCAGTACAAATGTGCCTTGATTTGACCATCTCTAGCAGCATATTTGTTAGTCACATACTTGTGATGACAAAGTATTGCCACTTGGAACTGTAACTCAGTTGAGAAAGGCTTAGCTTCCAAGATCTCAACTATTGTACGTAATTCCTTGGTAGTCTGATCATAAGACCGACGACAGAATTGAGCTAGCTATTTCTCATAAAAATGGAGGAATTTAGTGGTACAATGAATATAATCATTCCACCATAAAATCTAACTGGAAGGTTGATTGGGTCAAGGCTACAAATTCCAAACTCTGAATGTGGGCCAGAGTGGGAGGATGACTCACTAAAGAATTATTTAAAAAATTGGGACTAAGGGGGACATGGAAAGGTAGCACACCACTCAATAGACAATTTAATGGGAAAATGGTCTAACATGGTGACATCAAGTAAAGGTAAAACTAGAAAAGACTGTTCTGTCCCAAAAGAAAATAAAATGATTGAGATGAGAACATGAAATGATCAATGCATCTAAAAAATCTATCAAAACTAACTCTGAAATTACTCCAAGTATGTCAAATTGCATGTGAAAGATGATAATTGGTATTGGAATAAAAAAGGCCAAATTTATTATGCATGTAAAACCAAGCCTCACACTCAGCAGTTGTCCAATGAAATGGTGAAGTGCCATCTTTGTTAGAATCCACCTCAACCATATTGAAGTCACCACACATAACCCAAGTGGCTGGAGGCAAATAATCAACTAACCAACACAACAAGTATGATATTTCCACCACATCATTAGGATCATAAAAATTGATTATAAAAAAAGGTCAATTGTCTATTTTTATAAGAATCCAAATCACTCTATGCATGGGGTCCTCACCATGATTGATGGCTAAATTTTTCCAGTGTGACGCTAAGAGGGTAACCACCCCTCCTCTACCAGCTTCATGTGTAGACAAAAAAACTAAATTGTATGGCCAAATTACATGACATGCAACAAAAACAACCAAAAAACTACCTATTTTAATTTCCTAAAGGTAGAATACATCAGTTCAAGGAAATCTTTGAAGAACATATCCGACCGAGTATTTTTTGAGAGAGATCAGTAAGGTCTCATACATTCTAGGAAAGAAAATTCATTGAAAACCATCATTCATACTATTCTCATCTCCAAGAGAGGAGAAATCATTATGCAAAAATTTTGGGCCAGAAGAAAAAATTGGATAGAGATCCCTTGGAATCACTTGCCTTTTACCTGGTCCTTTGTCAACCATGTCCTCCCTCCCTAAAGGGTTGTGAGAATAGTGACACAAAGAAATTAATAGAGTATCAAAACCTATTAGAGTTGATTGAGGGGATGAAGTTCCCATAATAGGGCCATGTGAAATAGTGGAACAATCAGGACTAGCAAAGAAATCCCTTGAGAAATAGGATTTGAAACACCTAGTGTAGAGGGAGTAGTCCTAGAAGCTTTGGAAGACGAAGAGTCCTCTAAAAGTGATGTCATAGAAAGTGAGTCATGTTTTGACGGAGGAGCCTAAGGATGTTTACCCTTACATTCCACATTTTTCCAAAATTCATCTTCCTTTGTGGGTTCTAGTTTGCAAGAAGAAAAAAACTCCTTCAGAGGAGATGTAGTCCAAGGAGTAGCCAATGGGTAATCTTTAATTTTATGGTTTGCAGACTAAAAACAAAAACATGTATTGGGAAAATTCAAATACATGACGCACTGAGAAATTTTTTTCCCACTAATCTAAATATCAATAATCTCCTTAAGCTCTTTAGAAAGATCTATTTCAACATAGACCCTCTTCTGAGGGCAAGCATGAAAGAAGCGCTCAGGTTCTAGAAAAATTAAACTCAACCTAAAATTTGGGAAATATTTAGAAAAAAAGGCTAGCATGGAAAAGGTAAACTAGGAAATTCAATCCACACAAGGACTTTAAGCTTCTTATCATTAGAGATAGTGAAGTCTTGAGACCAAGGTTGAAAAACTAATAGAGAAGAAAAAACAAACCAAGGACCATTTTTTAGAACACCCTCGACATGAGAGGGATTTCCAAAAAGGAAAAGAACTTTGGTCACATTTGAATACCATCAAGGTAGACCCCATGAGGGACCCAAGCCATGGTGACCCAATCCCGCAACACACTTTCAAAAGGGACACAATTGTCTATGTCATCCACCACCAATTTTGCAAAAACATTTGCCTCTAAATTCCCTTCATGATAATTGTGGTTGGTAATAAAATTATCAAAATTAGCCAAGATGGATATAGCTCCTCCCAGTAATGCATGTAGCCACCAATTTGGAGTCTTGTTCATTCAATGTGCATTGATCACTATTGTTGAATCCCTTTCTATTTTATGTTTTTTATTTATTCTTATTTTGTAGAGTTGATTCATGAAGTAGAGACCTAAACTTTGTTATGTTGTTTGTGTCTCTATTCAAAGGTTTGAAAGAAGTTAGAACTATGTTTCCTAACTAGTCTTTGACAATGGAGACTACACCTAATATGTCGAGGTTCCTATGAGATGCCTAGTCAAGATTTAACTTCATCGTTCAGGTATATGTGTATTTTTCCATATTGCTTCCTCTTTGTGTGCTTTGCTCATTAAGTTATGGTGGTATTTTCAATCTAGTCCATGTCAATCTCATCTTTGCATCCCATTCTGTAAATTGTAGTTGTTTGGGAGCAAATTGCCACTATGTTGTTGAATATCTCAAAAATTTCTACCTCTACCTTGTCTAGGAAAGACTTCAAGTTTATTTATTTCTCCTGAAATAGTATCCTATTCATCTCCTTCCACAATTATCATGCCATGATTGTTGGACAATTGGTCCATGTTGTCTGTCTCTTGATGATTGGCTAAATTTGAAAGATGCTCAAGATGTCAGTGGCTAGTGTGTTCATCCAACCTAATTTTTCATAAATCCATGCCCAACATCTTTTGGAAAAGGGGCATCCCAAAAAAAGGTGCTCAATTGTTTCTTCATACTCTTTACAGAGGACACATCTTGAAGGGCCATGTAAGCCCATCCTCCTAAACCTTTTTGGCTTGTTGGCTAATAAATTGCCTCTCTAGAAATTTAATGAAATAGGACTCTATCACCTAAACAAGACCAAATCTATCAATCAACAATTTAGTCAATTAGTATCAATTCCTCTCTATATTTTGTTGTGAAGGTATGACTCCCTCCTTTAGATATTTTTTTTATTTTTGAATTGTATAAAAATAAGAAAATGAGTTTAACATAAAGAAATAAAGGGACTAACGATTACTCATCACCATGAAATAATTGTAGATAGAAATTCCTTTTTAAAATTCATACACCAATTAAAAGATTAGATTTAAAACCATGACCAACTTTTTCTAAAATAAGCTTTTACTCAAAGATAAAATACCTATTTCAGATATGAATCAAATAGTAACTAACACATTCCAATCACTAAGGATAGTAAACACCCATATAAACATTTGTACCACAAAGAATAATATGTTCAATGATTGAAATAGAAGCTCTAAAATAAATAAAGGCATAAACCATATAGAGAAAGATACCTTTATAACTTAGAAACTAGCATCTTCATTCATTCCAAACAAGATCTGCAATATCAAAAATCAATTCACACTCATATGTCAAAGCATAAGGGGGATTTCCAAAAATTGTCGATCTCTAATTATATTTTTAATTTTTCTATTTAAATTTTTTATTAGAAACTTCAAAATAACCATCCCAACTGTTATATTGCAACTTATTCTTTATAAAGAATCTATATAAAAAATAAATAGGTGTTATAAAACCAACTTAAACATATAAGTGGAAAATGAGAAATGACATAAACACAAAAGACAATTTCACGAAGTCTTTCCATCTTCTCCTATTGGTGTGGTGTTGATAGTTGTTGAGTGGCCTACTACTTCTTATGCACTTTTGATGCAGAGGACTGCAAATTTTTTTTTGATCAAGTGTTCTTCAATCATCTAACTAACACATCAAGGTATAACTAGGCCTCCACTCCTAGACCTCTATCAATAAGCCCACTTGAGTATCCTTTGGGCATACTTGCATGTGACATCTTAATCAGGTTTTGAAATCTATCATGAGGCTTTTGTATTCAAGGACAACTTCATTTCTTGTTCCCAACAATATTATAATTCTTAGACATAATATTGCCACTTTTGACTACTATAAGGGACTTCTCTTTTGTGGATAAAGGGATATATGTATCACAAGTTTGACCTAGAACCACTTGAATAGTTTTGCAAGATCTCAAACCACTCCCCTTTGATAATGTACCCTTGACATACAACCAAACTATAAGGTTATTTTGTCAAACCCAAATTTTTATTTCCCTATAAGAATGTCTTACTCTGTGTTCCAATGACTATCACAACATAACCCATGGGAGACAACATACTAGACCTTGCCACTTGGAGGTATTATAGATAATATTGGCATAGATCTCCACACTAATTTTCATGAAATTCCAATGATACGAGGTTGTGTTATGAATAAAACACTGTCACTGGAAACCCTAGCCAGGGTTTAGACCTATCAACACAGAAATTACAATATCTTCCACAAAATGTAATGAAATCTAATGAAACTAATTGCAAGAGAAATCTACTTCAAAACACTTTCTTCTCCAATCATGTGTAGAGTAGTACATGAACATACAATCCATACAAAGCTAAGATTTTAGACTACAAACACATGAAAAACATAAGAAAGGATTCAAAATAAGTTTCTTTCTTTCTTCACTCTCCAAAAAATTGTTCTTCTCAAGAGAAGAGACCATTTACACTAGTTCCCCGCCTTTCCTAACTATCCCCAATAGATTACATGGCAAGTTGTATGATTTTTGCAATTTGTGCAACTTTTGCTTGACAACATTGCAACTTTGTAGCTTTTGCTTGACAATATTGAAACTTTTTGCAACATATAACTAATCCCCTAAACATTAAAAAATGGTTTTCCATGACCTCAATCGGTCTCAAATGATTTTATTTGACCAAAATAAATCAAAACACTCAAAACCAAAACTTGCCAACTTGATACGAATTACATCCAAGGATGCCCTTGCATCAACTTGTAAGGCTTTGGTCGCTGCTATCATTTTATCATGACCCACAATATTCAAAGTCTTTCTCTGCATAGCCCATAATACTTTCCTTTCTTTTATCTCTTTATATGTAGTGATGAAATCACGATGGTAATTAACACAACACATTAGTGTTGCATTGATTTGGGATGGTTCTTTATGCTTTTCTTTGTTGAACATTGCTAGACCAACTATAACATCAATTTTTTTTTTGATATTATACCTTTAGATCATTAGTGCAGGCGATTCATGAATTATCTTTCCTCTTTAGCTTGCAACCTATATCTTTAAATTCTTGTATCACCTAAGTGACCATTTCCTTTACTTATTAGAGAAACTTATTAAATTTAGCCAAACTCTTTTATATTTACTCACATTTCTAAACGAGATTGTATATCCATACTTTGCAAGAAGTGTTTTGTGATGGAATTATATTCTCAATCACTACCACATCTAAACCCATGTCCATAATTTCTTGTAATTACCTAGAAGTTGATTTGTGTGCCACATCTTCCATTTTCATAATTGAGATTTTGATGATATATTGTTGTACCTTGCTATTATTAGCTCATTATAAGATCTACTCCAATTATCAATAAAGGGTGGACCTCGGTCCTTCAAATCCTTATCCATTCTTGAGAGACCCCGTCGAATTGATTGTCAATTTGCAATTGTGAAACTAACTCCTTATTTTCATCAGATTTTGGGTTAATGATTGTGGTAGGAGAATTAACAGACTATGCAGATATTGAGCCCAATAAACTCCTTAAACATTTGGACAATGTCTCCACCATAGCTTATAAGCTATCTTCATCAAGGTTAGTCTTTTCTACCCTTTCCATAACCTTAGTGGTCGTAACCTGCTAATTATGTAAATCAGCATCCATTCTGGGAGGGCCTAGGTCAATCCAGGTAATGTTGAAATCAGCATGGGTATCTAGACTTGGGTCTTTTTGGGTACTTGGATGAGAAATTTCTAAGAAGAGATGATCAAAATCATTACTTTCTACAAGGCGAGAGGTAGTTTTAAGTTTCTTTCTTTTACGAGGAAGAGATTGCAAAATTTGAGAAATAACATCACTAGGCGATTGCTTGAGAGCTTCACTCTACTTTTTTTTGATAATTTTTTTTAAATACAAGATATTAAAGGCAATGCTTGGGAGGCACTTTGCATTCCATCTCAAAAAAAGAGCAGAGACCTTTTCACTGACAGTGTTTTATCTACATTATGCACATAGAAAGGGGATGAGGGCTCAGGCTTACCTGATGTTTCATCTTGCTGTTGTGGGTTCTGGGAAATCCCTTTTCCTTTGTCCAAGTCTTTTGATCCTTGTGTATCTTTTTCACTCACTATATTACATCCTTCTTGTCCTTCATTTATTGTTTTTTTCCAATGTTAGGCAATGAGCCTTCTCCACAAGTAGGTTTAGGATTCCTATTATTTTTAGGGGGGTTTCCATCCCCACCTCTTGTCAGATTTGAAGTATATTATGTTTATGTAATAGTAACAATAAGACTTCGACTGTGTTGAGTCAAGCTCCCCTATTCCTGAGACTGTTTATCCTTGTATATTTGGCACTTCTGACTTTTACCTTCTTTTTGGCTACCCATTTCTGTGTTTGTTTCATCACTGTAAGTGTTCTCCTATTCAGATTGACTTCTTCAAGCATATCCCAATCAATCGGGTCTAATGGTTTTGTTTATATTTGTGAAGCATGGATAGGATCTACAACATTAGACTCATCATCTATAATATTAGTAGCATCCATCGAGATGTGAAAATCCTTTATCTGTTTCAAGATCAACCTCGACCAATCCCTTTTTCTCACCTCAAAGTCACCAATAAAATCTACGTAGAAGTCTTCTAAATTTTGGATCTGATGATATATAGGGCCTAGACATAAAGTATTCTTTACAAAATCCTTTGGGTCAAACTGCCTCTTAAAACATCATATGTATCATTCTGCATTTTTATGTTGCTTTCATGATGTTCATAATATTGGCTGATGAATTACAATTGTGTATTCCCAAATGGATATGAAATGAAATACATGTCTTGTATCTATCACTACACCTTTTGTTTACCTCACAAATTTGCCTGCAAAGCTCCACCGCAATGATCTTTTCGACTGTGTGTCAAGCTAATCTCAAAGGGAAATAATCAAAACTGTTATCTTGATATAAGTGAAAGTAGGAAATTTTAAAAAGTAGCTACCATAAGTCTACACCAAGACTGCAACTTCAGAGGATATTCTTCGCTCTAGATGCACTTGTAACTTCCTAGCTAATTTATAGTAAATGCATCGTTAACCCTCCTAAAATTTACGTAGTTGTTTTGCAATTGTAGGATAGGGTAAAAATCATATATTTGAATATCATCTTTGAAGTCTTCAACATGGCCCGACCTCGATCAATGTTGAGTGCATGCCAAAGTATACAAAAACTATGAAGACATGTAAAAAGATCTATTGAAAGGAAATATGGCGATCATATCACATCGGCAATCAATAATTAAGCTAGCTCAATCTAAGTAGACACAAGTAACTTAAATGAAGAAGAACATCCATTTGTCTAGATTTAGGACATCTGTGTCCCCTTTTAGTTTATGTAATAAGACTACCATGTCTGTAATATATCCTTTTATAGCAGTCCTATATATGGCGCGTCGTTATTTTGATAGGCCTGACCTAGGGGGTCAGATCCAATGCCTAGCAATTGTGTTTTTGTATACCCTTTTCTTTTCACTAAATTTTCACTATGATAACACAAAGTCCCAGTGTGTACTTCTCTCTATTTGGCAAGGAAAAAAGAATTTTGGATAATAGCTCTATCAAGAGTTACTAGAACCCGATCATCATGATTTTTGATGGCTTTGGTACAAAGGTTATACTTATTGATGCACTCCATCACCAAATCAACACATTGTACAACAACAAGAAATCCCACATCTTGAAGCAACCCGCTTTCAACCAATTTTTGGGTTGTGGAATGTCTATTTGAATTTCCCACCCTTCCCCAAATTCACCAAGACCAACATATCCCAAATTTGTATAGATCCTACTTCAGAGAGTGCACATTCCAACATATTAAGGTGATCATACCCAAGATGTTTAAAATTCATACTGATATTCAATTTATAATTCAAATCCACAAACTCGAATTTTACCATAGACTATTTGCAATTCAATGAGTAAATAAGCGAGGTGTATAACTGGGCGACCGAGGAACTTATTGGATAAGTGCTTCTATTGTGTACGAAATTTTGTGCCCTAGCCTCTTACTTGTCACTCCTCTTGATCACATTTTACTTAGAAATGACATAAATCCAATTATAAAAGAAACAAATTAAAGCTAATTACTCGAGCATTCAATGCTTGTACTTGCTGAGTCGCCACCATTAATGTTGCCTCTGATGATGTAGGTTACAATTTTTAAAACTTTAGAAAGAAGTTTACATTTATTCCATCAGAATCCACTTCACACTTTAGAAATGGTTTTTAAATAATATATCTATTCCTTCCTTTATGATCTAAGGATTTAGCCTTTGATAATTGAACAAGTTTGCTAACTATTTGTCAGTATTGGGAGGATTTATAGAAGTGTGCCATCTTTTATCGGGCTCCGATGATACTTTTGGAACTCTCTTTTTTAATTGAAGTTTTCACTTTCTTTTTTGCCTAAGAAATCTTCCCTTATGAATTATTAGGAACAACCATTGCTTCCAGAACCAATTGTTGGGCCTGATATGCTAAATAGGAAGTTCTTGTTCCTCTTTCATTTTCCACCTATAACTTTGGAACTTGAACAACTAATCCTTTAGCTTTAAATAGTACTTCACATTTGAAATTATCTTTTCACCTTGAGTTTTGGATTCCAATGGGAGTTCCAGAACCGACATCTAACTCCGATGACCAAATTTGTGTTGAGATTCTTTCACTTAGTGGATAATTGAAAATGACAAAGAAAAGAGCACATGACCTTGGACCATGAAATGCACCCACAAAATACACAAAGGATCAAGACTTAAACCATTCTAGAAGGAGGTCAAACTTTGATGGACATTTTTGAACTAAGACTTGGGTGCTTAGAGAAAGATTCAATACTTTGACAATTAAGAGCCAAGGACAATGTCGAGACCCTATGGGGCAAATGTAATAAGACAAAGACAAAAGACCTAACAGAGACAAATGACTTCACTATATTCCAAAAGGGACATCATATCCTAAAATGACTTCTAGAATGTTACAAAAACTTTGACAACTTTTGAAGAAGACTCATTTGACTCAGAAATGGACTCAAAAACTAAGTTCTGGAGGAGGTACTAAAACTTAGGCAACATTTTATTGATATTCTCTAGATGCAAAGCTACCTAAACAAATAGGCTTGTTTTGGGTAGGCCAAATTTGTTCCAACAATGTTGTAATGGTAGATATGTGTTCTATATTTCTTGGCTTCTGATTATCTTTGCATAACCATCCTTGACATTATAGATGCCTATCTTTGAACCACACCAAACAATTTTATCTATCCTTGGTTTGAATACCAATACCCTCTCTACTAATACATTATACAAAAGTTCCACTTCTTGGATCTTGAGATCAAGATTGCTAAAATCCTCCCATCTCCATCCATTTAGGTTATCCATGACATCAAAAACTATATAGTCTCTGACTTAGGAACCCCATCTCTATATTAAAATACTTTTTACATTTGGTTTATCTAAGATACTATCAATACTAGCATATCTTGCCCATAAATTAGACTGGAAAAAAGCCTTGCTTCCATCATGTATATCCTATGAGATATAATCAACTAATATAACTAACTTGCATTTTTGCATATAGTTCCATACTCGAGATCTTTTAGGGGGTTTGGAGGTCTCTAATATGTCCTCTGGTCTATCATTGTCTAGATACTTCCTTTGCAAAATTTGTGCCCACTTTTCATGAGGTTCCTTGTGCATCCTCCATACAACTAGTTTGGCCCCCAAAGCTTTGTTTTGGATTGCTTGATTTCAAATTTCAACTCCACCCCCATCTTTTATTTTGCAAATCTTGTCCCAAGCTACTAATGCTATCTTGTCCATATCTTTAGTCCCTTGCCAGAAGAATTTTCTTATCATATGGTTTAATTTGTTAGACACTCGTAGGTAATGCAATACAAGACACTAGATGTGTAGGCATTGCTAAAAATTATAGATTTTATCAGAGCCAATCTTCCATCCCATGATGACCAAGATTGCTTAATTTTATTTATATGTAATATTATATTATAATTATATTTACTATATATTTTATGTATTATAAATTATATATTTAGTTTATATGAAATGTTATACTATACTTATATTTTTTAATTTTTCAGTACAATGCAAATACTAAATATATATTTATATAAGGTAATATAAAATTATGTATTTATTAATATATTATATTATAGTTATAACATGGACAAATAACAAATAGAATGTATAAATAGTTAATTATATATTTAAAACCTTCTAAATGTTATTTTTATTTATTAAATTTTAATAATTATTATATTCAAATATATAAACACACACACACTCTCTCTCTCTCTCTCTCTCTCTCTCTCTCTACACGTTTCCCTCTTGCTATCGATCTTTCTCCCTATCACCTTCCATCTCCCTCTTCCTATACGTCTATATCTATATTTGTCTATCTCTCTATCTCTATCTCTATCTCTATCTCTCCATATTTTTTCTTCCATCTTTCCCTCTATCTTTATCTAAATGGCCTACATTAAACTCATGTAGACAACATTAATAGGGCTCTACATTGTAACCAATATATGTAAATGACATTAATGGTCATTTACAATTTCAACCTATCTCTTCCTTTCTCCCTCTCCCTCTCTCTCCCCATCTTTCTCTCCCTTGCTCCCTCCCTATTGGGCTTTATTTAAATCTCTATCTCTACCACTCTCTCCCATTCTTTTCCAATATATTTCTATCTGGCTCTTTCTCTTCCCATGTATCTCCATCTTTCTCTCTTTCTCTTCTCCTTTATATATACTTATCTCTACCTTTTCCAGTCTCCCTCTATATCTCCTTGTATTTCTACTCCTCCATCTTGCCATCTATATCTCTCTTGCATTACTCCCTCTTTTTTATATCTCTCTACCCCTTCTTCTCAATTGTCCAATCTCTCTCTATATTTATCTCTCCTTCTACTTGTCCCTATCATTCTATTTGTTTTTCTCCTTCCTCTCTCACTCATCTTCATTTCCATCTCTATCTCTCCATATTCTTTCTTCCATCTCTCTACCCATACATCTCTACCTATATTACTCTCTACTCTTATATACGTCATATATAGCACATATTTATACAAATAATACACCAAATTTCGTTTCTCTAACCCTATATTACTCTCTACTCTAATATGCCTATATATAATACATATTTATATAAATAATATACCAAAATTTTTCCAAATACCACACCTCTTCGATGTATCCATAATAATTAAGAAGCCCTATGAATTTAGTATTTAGGTTATCACACCCCCAACGGTTAAATCAAATCTCCTAAGAATAGAGATTTCCGTCCTCTAACTTGAACAAAAAGTTAAAAAGAATAAATCCATTATAAAAAACTAAAACTTACCATTCCCGTTCCTTCAACAAAACTCATTGATGACGATTCTTTTCCCCGTGTCAGTCAGTAAATGGCTAAAAATATCGAACTAATTTTTGCAGCCAATAAAACGAAGCTTCATTCTTAACTCGGAGTCGGTAATCGGGCTTGCATGTATAAAAAGTCAATGCTACCCATTTAAAAAAACCCATGAAGTAACGGCTTTGAAAGTCGATGATTTAAAAAAATAAAATCTCTCTAATTTTTAATTGTCTCTGCAAACTGTCCTGGACTCCCATAGATTTGGGCAAGGTGATATATACAGAGTTTTGCAGGTATATAGAAGCAGTTTCACAAACCCTAGTAGCATTGGCAGCCATGGGGTCGAGAAGAATTTTAATCTTTGCAGCCGTGACGCTCTTACTCATCTGCACATTCCAGCGGCTGCATTGCACAGAAAACGCCGTTAAAAAAGACGCCGATTCTGATGAGATCGACGAGCTAGAGCTTCTGGAGGATGAAGACGAAAAAACCTCAAGCAAATTCCCTGATAAACTTGAAGAAGAAGAAGAAGAAGGTGATGGGGAGTTTGACAATTTCGACGGCGAAGATGAGAGTAGTTATGCAATGCCGGATGTGGACGAAAAGGACGTGGCTGTGTTAAAGGAGGGCAATTTCACAGATTTTATCACTAAAAATCGTTTTGTTATGGTCGAATTTTATGCGCCTTGGTGCGGACATTGTCAAGCTTTGGCTCCTGAGTATGCTGCGGCTGCGACGGATTTGAAAGGAGAAGTTGCTTTAGCGAAAGTCGATGCTACGGAGGAAAACGATCTGGCGGAGAAATATAGTGTGCAGGGGTTTCCTACAATATATTTCTTTGTTGATGGAGTTCACAGGCCGTATCCCGGTGAAAGAACAAAGTGAGAGATCTTAAGCCTTTTAAATTGCTGTAGAATATCTGCTTTTAGGGTTTTCAGTTTATCAAAAATGATAATTATTTAGATCTTCTACATTTTATATAATTTCTTCAATTTTTGTTACTTTCAACGACTTCCAGAGGAATATGGTTTTCAAGTTTTCAAAGAGACAATTAGTCAGATCGTTCACATTGTACACGATTTCAGCAATTTGTATTTTTTTTCAAGGATTTTGCGACTGAGAATTCAAACTGCTGCGATCTAAATATTTTGAACAGAAAAACTTCTGAAGAAATTGCCACACAAGATGCTCAGAGAATCGACGATTTTTGCACTTTCTAAAGACTAGTGACTAGAGATTCAAAGGTCCACAATGTATAATTCTAAATTGGAGGACTTCCAGAGGAATTGTGACACATGATGCTAAGAGAACTAATGTCTCTAATTGAAATTTGATTCTCTAAATCTTTTATAAAGATTTTTTAGCCAGGGATTTCACGATTCCTCAATCTTACAGAAGCCCATAGTATCAAACACATAGAACCTTGAGTATCTTAACTTCGGTAGTCCTTTTCTACGACGGGACTCTTAAGTGTGTCTGTATTCTGAGTGTTTTTTTTCGTTTTCACGTGATACATTTTTAAGATTGCAAAATTTTTATTTCTCTGTTTGGCATACTCTCAAATCTTTCGTGTCTAAATTTAGGCACGTTATAGGGGTTTTGTTTTCTTAAGGATCCAATTTTTGTAACCGTAGCTATAGATCTTAGTCTTTTAATTTGTTTGTTAGATATTATTTTAGTGGCCAGTATATGCCGATTGGTTATTTTTGTCAAATTTCTTTCAAAAGCATTGGCCTTTTTATATCAATTTGGTATCGATTATCAAAAAACAATAATTATTTATTTTTTAAGAATTTGGCAAGATAGTGTATGGAACCCATTAGAATTTTAAACCTAAAAAAACTGGAGTTTTCTTTTGAGATATTGATCCAACGTAAGGTATTAACAATTTAATATTGGAAAGATCCATCACGATTTCTACCATTTTCCATAAATATATGGCCAGTTGTTTAGGCTAATGCAATTCCTGTAGCCAGTGCTCTTGAGTTTTCCATTTTTATGATTTGTGGAATAATTTATGATTGAAGTCCTAAACTTAGTATGTGCCATTTTCTACTACAGAACCCTTAGATTATGTACTGTTTATGATTTCTGGAAATAATGACAAGTTATTTCTTTCCACTCTGTATGTCTGCGAATTGTGTTTGGTCAAAGATCTATTGATAAGAGTGTTCATTGCTCTACCTTTAGAATTTCAGTAAGGCTTCAATTGTGTAGTTGTAAGTTCTCGCCTGGGAAATGCCTAAAGTTTACCTTTCAGATCTTATTTTCTTTTTTTGGCAAGATGTTACTATTTCCATGGAAGTTTAAAAGTTATAAACTTCATTGTTTCGCTTGAGATTCACTTGGACCCAATAAAGATTTGTCTATTGAAGTATTCAACTCTTGTAAGAGAATGACATTTAGCTTCTTGGAATATATTACTACAGTTGAACATGTACGTTGGGTATTAGTCTATTAGATCATCTTCAGATTTGAGTTTGCAGCCTTCTGGTTATTTTGGTCAAATTTCTTCCAAAAGCATTTGCCAATTGAAATCAATTTCGGTTTCAATTATTACAATTTACAAAAGAACAATTTTTATTCTGTGAGAATTCGGCAATTTATTGTATGAAACACATTAGGGGTGGAAGCTAAAAAAGATGGAATTCTCTTTATATTGTGACCTACTGGAAGAAATTAATAGCTCAATATTATAAAAATCCATCAAGGCTTCCAAACCTCAAACTTCAAATTTTGTATGATTTTTTTTGTCTTAGAAATTCTTTTTTTTAAAAAGAGGGATAAATGCTTTTGACCCGGAGCTATGGACCGGTGAGGCCACAAATTGGGGACCTCATCCCCAATGGGATTTGAACCTTGATGGCAAGAACAACAACACACCAACTTAACCATCACAACATGCCACTGTTTGCCTATCTTAGAAATCCTCACCTTAATAGTTTGAGGTATTTTCTACTTTTTATGTCTTTTGGGGCAATGATGGACAGGTAGACCGTAGGTCCTTGCATTTTAATATTGCAGGTGGACAGGTAGACCGTAGGTCCTTGTATTTTAATATTGTTGATATAAAATATTCGCATTAGCTTTATAGTTTGTTATTTTTCGAAGGGTTTAATTCACAGTTGCTGGAAACTCCTCTGTCCCTCCTTGGGCGCGCATATCCCCGTATCCAATTTGGAAACGTACCTGATACTGCCCGGGTACATGTAGAATATTGTACCCATGTCTGCCTAAAAAAACTTGACTTTCCAACCATGCCGAATACCATGTGATTTGATTTTTTTAAAGATTTGACGTAAATCTTCCCAATCTTAATTAAAAATAACTTCATTAATGCAATTGTTTTCTTAAAAATTGGTATAAACAAAACGTGCACCAAATGAGAAAGACAAATAAAATGTATTTCTTTTGCAACATCCCATTTTTTTGGGTTATCTTCTAATGCAACTCTACTATTTTTGCATATTGTAAAGTGTTAAATTAACTTATAAATATTTATGTAGCATCTATGTGTCAATATTGCTTTTGAAGTAATGAAAATCTCCTCTAATAATGTAGAAAATTGTGTTAAATATGTGTATGTGTTTTTTATTAATGCCGTATCCATATTTGGTGTCTTAAAAAATGGCTTTTTCTGTACCTGGTACCGTATCTATATTTGTATCTGTATCTGTATCCATGCAGCTTTGGTTTAATTTTGAATCTATGGCTGCAGTTCTACACTAAGTTTATGTCATACCTGTTGTGATTTTTTTAAGTCAAATAATTTTCTAAAACATTTAATCCTAGAATCAGGTAACAGATATTTTGAAATTTGGCTTAAAGAGTATTTCAGCTCTTTAAGTTGTTTTCTGGATAAATTTGTCAGTGAAGGTATTTTTGGAAAGCTGTTTTAGTTAGAATGCTTACATTGGAGATTAGATCAGAGGCAAGTTTACAGCCAGTTACATATGTATTTGATCTATTGGGAATTCTGTCCCTGTATAATTGGAAATGAACTCTAGATTTCTGTGTTATCATTTAATGACATTGCTTGGATTGATCTGTCAGCATTAAGTGTTTATGCAAACTGGGAGGCAAAGTTTTAGTACATCTCTAACTTACATGCCCATTTTCAGTGTTAATTTCTACATCCATTATTTGACACTCAACTAATTGAAAGTAGATTGTGATTTTGAACTGCAGAGAAGGAATTGTTAGCTGGATCAAGCGCAAAACTGGGCCAGCTGTCTTCAATCTTACCTCAACTCAAGATGCAGAAGCTCTGGTTGAACCAGAAAGTACAGTTGCTATTGGTTTATTTGATTCTCTAGTGGTAAGAAGATGCCTTAATTCAAATCAAATTCGGACCAAAGCATCAAATTTATTTTCTCTTGCTCCTTTGTTCAATGATCTCTTTCCTAATTAGAATAAATAGGGGCAGGTGTACTTTTTTTTAAATCTATGGGAAGGATCAATATTTTTTTTGCTATGTTTGAGTCTTTTTTTCTGTTAGGTTTTTGTCAAATCCCCAATTTTCTACAAGAAACTTAAGTGACCTATCCAGTCCAACTAAATGTTGGAATTATGGCTTGGCTCACAACAACTATGGATTAATAGTCCCCCTCAAGAAACCAAATGTTTCTCCCACCTTTAATCAGCAGTTAACAATACCCTGTATCATTGCTTTGATTATCAATGTTCAAGTGCGCTCCTAGTGTATTCTTGGGTGACTGATGACTAACACATCAATGAAAACTAAGATAAATAGTAAGACTATTAATGGGTCGTCCTTCAACCAGCGTTTTATTGATGAAGGTGTACTTATAAATGTAAGGCATCTTTAACATATTTTCGTACATGATGTTAAGTGACAATTGGAGATAACTCTTTGGGAGGTTTTGTTAACCATGTAGCATGCTCTGAAGGAAAATCTTTGTAAGAATGATAGATGGTATATTTTAGACTTAACAAAACTTGAATCCTTGCTAATTTTATAACTACTTTTTGATGTCATTTGTTTAACAAGTGAATGAGATCCAACTCTGCAATAGTCTTTTTGTTTGTTTTAGACACTAGTGATACTTCTATGCCCTTGCAAAGTTTCGAAGGGGTTCATGCAAAGTAGGTTGAGAAGAGCTAGAATATGATTTTTTGAATTAATTGTATGCTCGTTCTTTTCATTTGTATTTTTACTTGAAGCACAAGCCACTTTTCAACAATACAAGAAAATTGGATGAGCAGAATTTATTTATAACTTGATTTTCTCTGATAACAATGTTCTAAATTTGCCATTTGTAAACAGTTTAAGTTTTATCAACCTTCTGTTTTAAATTTTTGTATGGCATGGACTATTGGCCTTTATTCTACAGATTAAGGACCCCGTAAGTTGAGTTTAGATGTGCTTGTGGTCTAGTCTCTATTCTTTAGCTATCTTGTAAGAGGATAGTTGTAAGATTAGATTGTTTGTGTTTTGTCAATATCTGTGAATTATCTGGATAAGCCTGCATTAGAAAGTTTGAATAAAGAAAACTCACTTGTATTGGGAGATTTATTCTATCACAAAAATATTGCTCGCAATAAAATCACTTTACGATATTTTCATACCACTGTTAATCCCTCTTCTGATTATAAGGACAACTGGGAATGCATTCCAAAGTTTTGCTATAGTCTTCTCAAGTCAGATTGGTCAAGTTACTAATATGAATTGTAGATTCTTGACACCTGGCTTAATATGACTAAATTTTACAGGGCCCTGCTAATGAAGAGTTTGCAGCAGCTGCAAGGCTAGAAGATGATGTGCTCTTTTATCAAACAACAAGTGAAAGTGTAGCTGCTACTCTCAACATCGACCCAAAGGCAAAGCGCCCGGCACTGGTACTGCTGAAGAAGCAACCAGAGAAGGTGTCACATTTTGGTGAGAAGCATCTGAAAGATGCATTTATATAATTTGGCTAAATGATCCTTTAAAAGTTGAGCAAAATAAAGGATGTATAAAGGGAGGTTTAGAACCATCAAGAGTTTAGGAACCCCATATGAAGAAATTTGATCTTGTTTGAAAGATTAGATAAAATCTACGAAGATTCTGTAAAGCAGTGTATTCCTAATTTTGACATGTAGAATAGAGATCTGGTTTCCTGGTTACTAGTTACAATTATTTACTGAGTATATTTTATTGGTTTTGTCTGCTTACTTAAGAAACTAGTCACTACTGTTTAAATAGGTGTGCCCATTTGATTGGTTTTCTTTGTAACTCTCATTTTGCATCTTGTGCAGATGGAAAATTTGAGAAAGATGCCATATCAGAATTCATCTTTGCAAACAAGCTCCCTCTAGTGACAACCTTCTCCAGAGAAACCGCTTCTTTGATATTTGAGAGTACAATAAAGAAACAAGTAATGGTTCAGACTGCACTGAGGTTTTTTTCGCGTGACTGTATTTGCAGTAAAAAAAAATCAAAAAAGCGATTTTGTGGGCAAACAATTGTTGTTCATCACAAAATTCTGATTATGAGTTGATAGAAAGTTGCATTGACTTCTCTTATTTTTACAGATCCTGCTATTTGTACATGGAAAGGATGTTGAAAAGACCGTACCAATTTTTCAAGAGGCTGCAAAACTTTTCAAGGGGAAGGTACTAGTTGCACTTTCTTTCTAGTACATGCTCTTGATTCTGTTATTTCATTCTTTTCGATCACATGCCTAGCACAAGCCATGATAAAAGCTTGAATCAAGGAACTGATTCTGGAACTCTCTTCACTTTTGCTAGCCATGCATTGCACTGAAAGCTTTCTTGTGATTATCCCTTTTGACATTCTACAAGTGTTAGTTCTAAATTACCAATTAAAATTTGC
This sequence comes from Chamaecyparis obtusa, assembly GCA_027943335.1. Lineage (NCBI taxonomy): Eukaryota > Viridiplantae > Streptophyta > Pinopsida > Cupressales > Cupressaceae > Chamaecyparis > Chamaecyparis obtusa. Next base: position 2,883,432 of record BSBK01000620.1, on the reverse strand, counting down.
AATTCATTTGGACTTTGATTCATGCTGTCCTAGTTTGAGGTTTTCTGACTAATTAAGATGCAGTCTTACTTTTTCTGGCTGTATATTTTGCTAGATTATCTTTGTCCATGTTGATTGTGATAATGATGACGTTGGGAAACCAGTGAAGGACTACTTTGGCGTAACAGGAGAAGAACCCAAGGTGGATCCCTTTTTTGCTTTAATTGTTTTCTGGTTTACCCATATTGGATATTTCATATTAGTGTTACTTGAGTTTGAATACGTTTTGGATCTGGACGTTTTTGCTTGTAAGAATTGAACATTAATTACAATAATATTTTTTGAAGGTAATGGCATATACCGCATCTGACGAGTCCAAGAAGTATCTGCTTGAAGATGAAATAAATCTGAGTACTCTCAAGGTATGCCTCATTTTGTTTTGCATCCTCTTTTTTTAAGAAGATTATGAGAAACTGACTGTCTCCGTAAAGTTGCATTTGAGTAAAGTTTATATGGCATGCGTGTGAAATAGTTTTCATCCTCCTTAAATTTTCTGAAGCAACAGCAATGCATTGACAACTCTCTGCACATGTCAATCTTTAAAGTCAAATCTTAATTATATGCATATTATTTAATTATAAAAAGACGCATTTGAAATCTTTCAAATTATAGTTTTATGATTTTACCTTCAGTGTGTATCTAGAAACAACTAATTAATTATAATCTGTAAAAAAGTTATTTATAGATAGAAACTCAATTTACTGCATGGGTGATGTTTAGAAACTAAAGGGTTTGGATGGTTTCTAGAAACTAGAGTTGTATTCTATGGAGGATTTAAGTTCTATTTTTTAATTTCAAAATGCATCACCAGTGGAGCATGAGATGTGCTTTTTAACTGCCCTACAAAGTTGGAATTGAGGACACTTCAGAAATGTCCTTGACATATCCCTATACAGATGACAGGTATTTATGGCAACAGGGTGTATAGGAGGTCAGCACAATCCATGTAAGAAACACAAAATGCAAACCCACTAAAAAGAAAATGGATTTGATTAGTTTTTAAAATCATGAAATTGGATTTCATTTGTTTTCAAAAAGCACACCCACCTTATAAAGCAGAAATTGGATATGATTTGTTTAAGAAAAAAGAAATTGGATTTGATTTGTTTTTAATAGCTTTAATAATGATATCTTTTGGCACTTTTTACATGAACTATTCTAAATATAAGCACACTAGTTGACATTCCTTTGTAGCAGGGGACTAAAGGAGGACGTGAGACTATTCTTTATTATGGCTACCGTAAAATATTAAGGCAAGTCCTCTTTGTTTTGGTATAATTAGCACTCAACCCAGTTCATTGCAAGCTGAAACTGGAGGGTGTGATAGGAAGGTTAGGGTCTTCTGTTTTTTCAGGGCTATGATGTTCATCTAGGAAGATTTTGAGAGAGAAAATTTCTAAAAGTTAAAAATGTAATTTTGAGATGCTAGACAAGAGGTTTCATCTTTTTACAGCAATTCCCTTTCTACATTGCTTATTCCTCTTTTTCAATGAGATGTCAAGGAATCCATCACTGTAGTTACTTTATATATTTTATATAAACTGAGCGCTATGAAAGCACGGGGATGCATTTCATTGGGTTTCAGGATGTGTTTTCTCATTTCTGTGTTACCTGCATTTTAAGGATATAAATTGCATTGGAAATACATGTAAACAGTAAAGCCTTAGAGATGCTATGGGCATGGTAATCCCATTTTGGAACATTTGGGGTATCTTTTCATGCATAACAGCAATTTTGGATTATCATTGAAGATGAGAGTGTATCTGGGGAGGGTAGATGGCAATTGAAGTACAAACATAATTGCCTAAAACGGAAGAATCAGTGCAAGCCATGTTATGTATCATTGGCAATTGCATTTCTTTTTTCCTTCTATAAGACATTTAGTGACAAAAGAAATTATTCATAAATGAGTTGTTCTAGAAAACCCATCCCTAGCCCCCCTGTTTCATCCAAGGAAATTTGATGGTACCTTGGTTCTTGTTGGGCTGGCAGCGTCCATCTTGGAAAAGCTTGGGGTAGGAAATATTATTAAATGATCAAAAATGCATTTTTGATAGGTTAAACAAGAGTTTGCATTAATAGCCATTCCCTCTCTACATTGCTTATTTTCATTTTTAGATGCCAAGGATCCTATGGGTGCTTAACATCAGCTCAAGGATGTGTTTCCTAGGGCTCAAGGATGTATTTCTGCTGTTCCTGAATTTCAAGTTTAGGGAATGAGTTGGAAACATTTTCTTGTATATGAAACAGATGCAAAACCTTAGAGACACCCCAGACACTACAGTGATGTTAATCCCAATTTGGGGACATTTGGAGTCATTTTTTCTGGTGTAACTGGCAATGATGGATCTTCATTGAAGATTAGAATGCACCTGGGGAGAGTGATGATGATGATGATTATAGATCAAGCTCAAGCATTATATCACTGCTGTTCATTTTCCCTTGTATTAAATATTATCAGTGACATAACAAAAACATTTACATATGGGTAGTACTCAAAAAACTATCTTCATTTCCCCAGTTCCAGGAAACTTGGGAGTCTTGGTTGAAACTTGATTGTAGGTAACTTTATGATCCTTAAATCTAAGTTGCTGAATCATGGGACTTTTTGGACGATTCAGGGTACGAAATGTACCGGAATCTGAAACGTACACATCTGGGATTTGTGTTTTTAAATGTCGAAATGTTTAGTGATTCTAGTTTGATCTTTTAGATATTTTTAAGACCTATACTGCTGTTTAGTGAACTCTGAACTTATCCATTATGAGATTCTGGCGTGATCTATTTTATACTGAAACCTGAATTTAAATGAGAATGATATGTTTCAAAATTTGAAATTTGTAATGGTTTTTTTGTTAAGCATTTGTAATATGTATTGGTATATGACATTCTAAACTTAATTCTATTTCTTAGCTGCATACACACACATATATGCATGTATGCATTTCTATGAACATACCAAAAACATACCCAACGCCCCCAAAAAAATTCTGCCATACCGGCATATTGTACCCACGTATCTGTATCCATTCCCATTCCTAATTTGGCAACTTAGCTTAAAATGGAGTGGCATGTAGCAGTGTGGGGATTGTTGTGTTGGCAAGGGCTATATTTAAAATCGAATGTGTCACTTTAAGGATTTTTTGGGAGATCTCAATTACAAATCTACATATAATTTTGTAATTCTTTTTTGACCGACTTCTATATGTTTTACTTCTAAGCGTTAGTCTGCCACTTCTTTGAAAATGTGATCTTGCTTTATAAAAACTTTGTTTTGATTGTTTTGCAAAGTTCCGAATGAAAAAACTGTACATGAAACTTTACTTCAATCTTTTCTTTCTTTCCTATACTCTTTGAGAAAGCAACACTGATTCTTATCTGGATTAGGCTTTTGGAGAAGGTTTCGTGGAAGATAAGTTGAATCCTTTCTTGAAGTCTGATCCTGTACCTGAAAAGGTTTGTTGTTGACTTCTTAAATTTACTATTTAGTTATTCATCTTTTCATACCATGGATTGTTTTAATCTTCTATGATGTTGCATTTTGGTAGAATGATGGCGATGTGAAAATTGTTGTTGGCAAAAACTTCGATGAGATAGTACTGGATGAGTCAAAAGATGTTCTTCTGGAGGTAAGCTTTAAAATTCTTGTAAATTAGAATTTGTTACCTGCATTTTAGATGAAATGAATTTCTCCATTTTACAAACACATTTCACTCTTCATAGATTTATGCACCCTGGTGTGGGCATTGCCAAGCATTGGAGCCTATATATGAGAAACTTGCAAACCACCTTAGGGGAGTGGAATCTCTAGTGATAGCTAAGATGGATGGCACGACCAATGAGCATGCTCGGGCCAAGGTAGGCTATGAACAGTGTACTTGATCATGTTTATTTTTTTGGATGATTACTCACAGTTTCGCCCTCTTGGGGTTGCCTGACATTACATGTGTTGTCTGACTTGGTCCTTGAAGTTTCACACTTTTTTACTGTTAATTTCTATAAAATATTAGATATCTGTCTGAACTAATATTTTTTCTTTCTGTGACAGTCCGATGGATTTCCAACAATTCTTTTCTATCCAGCAGGAAACAAGAGTTTTGATCCTGTGAGTCCACTCATGAATGCACTATCTTTAGTTTTCCATTTTAGCACTACTTGAAACAATAATTTCTAACAATATTTGTTTTAATGCTCGAACAGATTACAGTTGATACAGATCGAACTGTCAAAGCTTTATACAAATTTCTGAAGCGAAATGCAGCCATCCCATTCAAGTTGCCAAAGAAAAGCAGTACTGAAAGTGTTAAATCTGACTCAGTTAGTGAAGACAAAGATCCTGCTGACCAACCTAAAGATGAGCTATAACTTTATCTATTGATATTTATTGACACAAATATTCCGACAAAATGAGACCAACACTGAAATGTTGTTTCATTTGGGGATAGATTGAAGCGAAATTACCCAGTACATTGAATCAAAAATCACTGATTTGACACTAAGTTTTGAAGAAGGTATTGCAGAAAAGTTTCTAGGGCACAATTTTCCATGAGAGTATCCCCAAAGTTCATGTTATCAACGCAATGTGTCAAACATAAAGTATTTTAAATTAATTAGAAGCCCATCAGCTTAAGATATCACAAAATAAAACAGATTTTGACATGAGATTTGACGTAGCTTTGAAATTTTACCACTGGTAATACCAGATAATTTAGATAATTTATTCAGATCTCAGTGGGTGGATGCGCATCTAAGGCTTTGGCCAGTCATTTGAATGGCCACAATCTGACCAAATAGTACACATGCATCATTCGTTGTGGATGTTATGGATATCTGAGTCATGCTTTACATTTCTAATAGATTTCTTGCTTTTTTAGCATTGAGTTAGCCTGAAGTTTTTTTTCCAATCTGTATATTCTGGCTTTATTTTAAATTTTTAAATTTATTTTATTTATTTCTCTTTTTCTTTAGGAAAAACATTATATGCAGCAAGGAGTTCTGCGATGGATTATGTTTTTAATTGCAAACAAAATATCTGCAGTATAGGAGATTACTTTCTTTGGGCTTCCTGTCCATATGATGTTTGCGTGGGTCCAAATATCCTTGGCTGGCCTGTATTGTAAAATTCACAGTGGTCTCTGTTATCAAGTTTAAGTTTTTAAGTACATTTTTTAGACGGTATTCTGAATTTAATAACAATGGGTTGAAGTGTGCCATGCGCAACTCTATATTTTGGAAATAAGAAACAAAACAAAGTTCTAATGGGTTTCTGTTCAAAACTTACTGTACAATGCTATATATTGAGCAACTATTTCACGAGGGAACAATAACATCATTAGTTACAGAAATGGCCATTATGCAGCTAAACAAAACCTAGTCATCGATCAACCAATTCTTAAATTTATTAATTAAAATTTATAGTATAAATACACATTTAATGAATAATTTTAAAATTAAAAAATAATCATTATGTAAATAAATAAGAAATTTATAAATATATTGGGGTTATGTTTGAGTTATGGTTATGGCTTTAGTGAATATGGGTAACCCTAATTGAACTCTAACCTAACCTTAACACCTAATGGAATTACAAATGAAGTTGAAACATGTAATCTTAATATAAGCCCTTTTCTAGTCGAAACCTAAGCTTAATTGAACCTAACCTGATTTAATTGATTTTAAAAATAAAATAAAATAAAAGTTAGTACTCACGAGATTATAACAAATGCCATTGTTTAGAGATGTTAGAAGATTGAAAAGCATTTCTAGTTCCCACATTTGGGGTAGAGTTTATGTCCATGGGTGATCTTAAATCTAGCCTTTCCAAGTTTGCTTAAGTATTATGTTTCAATCCAATCATCTAAAAACAACTAATTTTGAGCATAATTAATAGCCTACAAATTATTGTCTAAATGTGTTTGATATATAATGTTGCAGTACATTGTAGTGTACTCACTATAGAGCTTAAACCTAGCACCTTGACCCAATGCAATTAATATTCACTCGTAGAAAGATCTTGTTTGACATCCCATAAAGATATAAACCAAAATAATATGGTGTGCAAGGCTAAGATGTTTAAATGTTAAAAGACCACTCTTGAAGACTCTAGACATGCTTAGTTTCCATGGTATGGGACACGCATCACTCTAACCATGTTTTGGTTGCAATTTCCATTCACAATTTTTTTTTTTGTAAAACACATTGTGTATATATTATAAATATAAAATACATATGGAGATATAGAGGAGCAACTCATCATGTGAGTTTTATAGTACAAAGAAAATGGTGGAGGCCACACACCAAGCCTCAACACACACCAAGAGAGATATTGCATGGAGTTTGACTATGAAGAAGAAAGGCATCATAACATGAAATCACAAAGCATAAGAAAAGGAGAAAGAGTGAAGATGAGCCCCCTCAAATTAAGGCTAAAGTTCATCCAGTTTAGTGACAAAGATTGTGAGCCCAAAGAAACAATCCCACAACACAAATTTATCCTTAAGAATGAAGAACTCTTCATTATTGAGTGGACAATGCTCATGGATGCATAGTTATCATTTTCCACAAACAACTAGAAGATCTCGCAAGCCTCTGCCATCTTATCCTCACAACCTTCCTTACTGAAGTAAAAAATATGCCCAAGCCTACCATAATTTATATTTGAATTAATGTTTTCAATCCATTGAGATACATTATCTTAGTTATGGAAAACCACAATATGGCTACCAACTGCCATCACCGAATAAAAATGACCTACAACTTGGAGAAGGGCAAAAAAAACAATAGTTTATACACAATCCCATCACGCAGATGGGTTCCACCCACATTGTGTTGAACAAGATACAAAACAACTTATATAAGATCATCATCATCAATTGTGAACAACATGCTACATTGCACCTCCAAAGATTCCTCAAGGCATTTGCATTGGATACGAAAGGTTTGATCCATTTCCAACTCCAAACTCAAGTACAAACAAAAAGAAAAAGATGAGCACCAAACAAGTGATGGAAATCACCAATCACCACCCATGAAGACCATAGGAGAGAGCCCATGCCTAAAATAAGAAGTGTCCCATGGGTAAGCCTTAGTGCCTACAACACCAAATAAATAGCAAAAAAGTAGAAACTAGGCAGGGGAAACCTGCCCACAAGTTGGAGAGACAACAACATGAGCTGCACGAAGCACAAGAAAGTTGCAATAGGCGGGCCAAGATGTCATACAAAGCACCACCCAGTGTACCATACATGTCCTTGAGATAATTTCTAGATGCATAATTACTAGACTCGCGTTGTTGAATATGAGTCTTTGAACTATGGATTATTACGAGATATAGAAACAAAGTATAGGATCTAATAGAGATTTTTGATGCATTCAACATCAAGGCAATTTATTAATTTCAGAATGGGTCGACGAATGCATTAGTTTAGGCTGTGAGCTCGCTAGAACCAGTGGCGACGGATGTATTAAAGAAGTTTACAATAGAAGTGACACGCTAGGGTTTGTCAGTTCCAGATAATATTATAATTTTTCAAGTATTTGAGGACAACACGAACATCTTGAATTTTTATTACTAATTCTGATGTCTTCATTGCCCAAGTGATTGATGAAGTCGAAGAAGTAGAGATAGATGGAGTTTTGAACCTAAAATCGAATATAATCCCCAAAGAAATGATGCAGTTGATTGGGATGTAAGCATGAGACAACAGTCGGAGGTAAGTGTGAAACAATGAACCTAGGAACAACAAAAGAAGTAAAAAATGTAGTTATTGGCACTGTCTGTACAATGGAGGAAAGGGAGAACATTCTTGGAGCAATGTGTGAATACCTTGATTTAATCGCATGGTGTTATGAGGACTTGAACACTTCAGATACTTCCATCATCGTACATACAATATCTCTTAAGCTATGAGTCAGGCCATTTAGATAGAGGCAAAAACCCATGAATGCATTATTAGGGCCTTTATTTATTAGGAAGTGAGGAAAGTATTAGCAACCAAGATCATATTTTCAGTTAGACACTCTACATCGGTAGCTGATTTGGTTTTGGTTAGGAAGAAAAACAGAGAAATCAGTTTGTGCGCGTAGACTTCTAGAATCTAAATAAAGCCTCAAAAAAGGACAATCACCCATTGCCATTGTTGGATGAAGTGTTGCATATAGTAAGTAGATCCCAAATGACGTCTTTTTTGGATGGATACTTAGAATACAATTAAGCGATGGTAGAGCATGGAGACATATTGAAGAAAACTCCCACTACCAAATATAGAGTCTTTGCCTATAAGACACCATTCGGATTAATCAATGCAGGAACAACATTTTAGCATGCTAACGATATAGCCTTCCACGATTTAGTGGGTAAATGCATAAATATTTGCATGGCTGATTTGAATGTACTTTCGAAGAAGCATGCGGACCATGTGAAAGATTTGAGGAAGGTGTTTGAGAGATGTGGATAGTATGGTATCTCATTGAACCCAAGGAAATGTATGTTTGGAGAAACAAAAGGGAAAATGTTGGGTCATGTCATATTAGAGCATAGAATCTCTATTGACCTAGAAAGAATTCAAACAATTCTCAAGTTGAAACCACCTACAAGCTAGAAGGAGGTCAAGTCCTATTTTTGAAAAATTAATTTTGTGAGAAAGTTTATGATAGGATTTGTTGAGATTGTCAAGCCTCTCAATGACATGCTGAGGAAGGATACAGAAATTGAAAGGATGTCACAGGTAATGAGGATTTCTGAAGAAATCAAACAAGCTATAGTTCAAACCCTAGTTTTGTTAAGCGTGGATTATCTCAAGCCATTCTATATCTACTCATATGTTCCTGATCATACATGTGTGACAATATCAACACATAAGAGCGATGGAGGAGTAGAACATCTGATTGCATTTATGAGCACTCGTTTGAACGATGTAGAGTTAAGGTATCCAAATATTGAGAAGAAAGAATATGCCTTGGTCAAGGCCATTAAGAAATTAAGGTTTGATTACTATGATATAATAGGTAAATATGATGATTTGTAGATGCAGATATAGTCATGTTTTCATGAAATTTTAATGTAATTTTTATCCATTTAAATGAAACATGATGTCCTTCATGACAATTAAGATTATTTTTTAATGCAATTTTATTTCTCTTCATTGATTTCATCTTATTTGGGAAACAAAGGTTGGCAGTGTAATAATGAAGGTTACATTTTCACTTGAATTGTCATGATCCACTTATTGAGGTGAAACATTGGGTCTACTAATGATATAATATAACCCTAATTTATAACATGGTGGTGAGTATTGCAACAAAGATTTTGAAGATTATTGTTCCTCTAATGGTATTTATAGGTAGAAAACGGTTCTAAGGACTCCACAAGAAAATAGAGTGGTTGAACACATGAATAGGACATTAATAGAGTGTGCAAAGAGTATGAGGTTGCATGTTGGGATGCCCTTAAACATGTGGGCAGAGGCTATAAACATTGTTGTTTATTTAATCAATAGAGGTCTCCCTACTCCTTTGAGTTGTGGTATTCCAGAGGAAGCATGGATAGGTAAGAAGGTGAGTTATTCTTTTCTAAAAACCTTTGGTTGTGAATTATTTGTACATATAGATTCTGAAAATAGAACCAAGCTAGAAGCTAAGTCAAATAAATATATTGGTTGGATATGACACTAATAAATTTGGCTATAGACTTTGTGATGTTGAACATCATAAAATTGTAAGAAGAAGAGATGTCATATTCAATGAGAAAGTGTTGTACAAATATCAGTTGCAACAACATGAGAATAAATAAAATGATTATGTAGCGTCGGATGATACTCCAAAAGATAATGTTCTAGTGGTCCCTCATGCTCTGCAACAACAATAAAAAACAAGACCACAAACCCTAGTGAATGTTAGATGGTCAACAAGGCTTAGTAGACCTCCTGAAAGTTTCTCTCCCTCTTTGTATTCTATTTTATTAATAGATGCTGGTGAATTAGAAGGATATGATGAAGCTGTGTAGGTGGATACAAAGGTTTAGTGGGAGCTTGCCATGGAAGAAGAAATGGACTCCTTGTTGAAAAATCAGACTTGGGAATTATGTAAGTTGCTTGCAAGTAAAAAGGCTTTACCAAATAAATGGGTTTATGGGGTGAAAGAGGAGGATGCAGGTAAGAAAATATTTAAAGCTAGGTTGGCTGTAAAGGATTTACACAAAAACATAGCATTGATTTTGATGAGATTTTTTCCCAAGTTGTAATAATGACTTCTATACGCACTATTTTAAGTATTACAAGGCTACTGAAGATTTGCATTTGGAACAACTTGATGTTAAACCAACCTTTCTCCATGGTGATTTGGAAGAAGAAATATATATGCAATAGCCATAAGGTTTTGAGGTCAAAGGTAAGCAGAACTTAGTGTCAAGATTGAATAAAAGTTTATATGGATTGAAGCAAGCATCTCAAAAATGGCATATTAAATTTGATAGCTTTATGGCTGAGCATGGCTACAGTCGATGCAATTCAGACCATTGTATTTATTTTAAGAGTTTGGATCATAAAAGCTACATTATATTTTGTTTATATGTTGATGATATGCTTGTAGTAGGGTCTAACATGGATCACATTAAAGGGTTGAAACAACAGTTAGCACATTCTATTTCTATGAAGAATTTGGAGCATCAAAACAAATCCTTGGTATGAAAATTTGTAGAGATATGAAGAACAAAAAATTGACTCCATCTCATGCTAATTTTGTTAAAAAGGTGTTACAAAGATTCTATATGGAGAATGCAAAAGCTGTCAGCACACATTTGCCTAGTCATTTGAAATTGACTAAGGAGTTGTGTCCAAAGACACAAGAGGAGGAAGACAAAATATCCAAGGTACCATATGCTTCACCTGTAGGCAGTTTGATGTATGTCATGGTATGTACTAGATTAGATATGGCACATGTAGGAGTTGTTAGTAGGTATATGAGTCATCCTGGAGCCGAGCATTGGATTGCATTACTGTGGATTCTTAGATATTTGAGAGGTATATCCAATAAATGTTTATGTTTTGGGGGCTCTAATACTAATTCAAAAGGTTATGTTGACTCAGATTTGGCAAGGGATTTAGATATGAGGCAGAGTACCATAGGTTATGTATTTACTGTTGGTGGGACAACAATGAGTTGGATTTCTCGATTGTAAAAGGTAGTTTCTTTATCCATTATAGAGGTAGAGTATGTTGCTGCTAAAGAGGCAACTAAGTAGATGATATGGCTACAATTTTTCATGGAAGAGATGGAAAAATTACAGATTGAAAATTATCTATTTACACATAGCCAAAGTGCCATCGATCTTGCAAAGAATTATGCCTTGCATTCAAAGACCAAACACATACAGTTGAGGTATCACTTCATTCAGTCGATATTGGATAATGGACATTTAAAGATGGAAAAGATACATACAGATGAAAATCTAGCAGATATATCTACAAAGACAGTGATATAGGAGAAACTAAACTCCTCTTTAGAATCGGTTGGTCTTCAAGACTGAAAATAATAATAAGAACAACAAATACCAGGGTGTGTCAATCCAGTGGGAGCTTCAGGAGTAGCAGTGTTGCTACAAGATCAGTCTCCAAGGGGGAGATTTTTTAGTGTGGAGCCTGATCACTCCCCAAGTGGGAGATTGTTGGTTTGTGGTGACTGATTAGGAAAGTACTATACACTCGCCATTTATCGTGGGGTTCAGGGTTAACTTTTTGGGGTCAACTCATCAAGCATTTTTGAGTTGAATCGTCAAGCATTTCCCTAGGTTAACTTGTCAAGTATTTTTAGGGTTAACTTGTTAACCAACATAAGTCTTGTTATAATAGCTTAGGGTTAGGGTTTTCAATAGATAATTTTGTAGCTTCTTGCAACGGTATTGAGTTGCAAGGGACAACATATTGTAACATGTTGAAATTACTAGATAATAAGATTGGACTCTCTATTTGGTGGACGTAGCCCAAGATTAGGTGAACCATGTTAAATCTGAGTCTTCTTTTTGTACTTATGTGTGCTTTATTCCTTTGCATTATTGGTTATATTTTCATGTAACTGTTATATTTTTGTTTTCTAACCCCTAACATAGGTAGGAGACACAAACTTGGATCACAATATCAAAATTATACAAGATGCAAGTTTCCCACTAGCACTACAGAGCCAAGTTTTAATAGTGGAATGTGCTTGACATTATATGCATGAAACCAAATTAGTGACTATGGAAGGAAGAGTATTTTTAAACTTCACTAGGGATGCCATAACTTAAGCCTTGAACATTCCTACTCATAAGAGGATGTCGTATAACAAGATGGAGCAAGATCAATAATCTTATGATTAGGGCCCGAACAAATGCAAAGATAAATAGTGAATGGTTAAAGAATTTAAGGCCATATTTCTTCAAATCCCAAATAACTAACTAAAGAGAGGTGAATTCCATGAAGAGTATTGCAACATGGTATAGTTTTACTGAGTAGGTTTAAGGGATCACCACAATCAAACTTGTTTGAAGAATGTATGTTCTATTATATTGAGATGGTATTTGTAGGGAATGACAAGTATGAAATATTAAATATCATTAACAATGTCATATTTTAGTTCACAAATTTGGAATCTGGATTCTTCAAGGTCATTTATAATGTCATCTTATGTATATATATGTTGGCCTGCCAACAAATATGTAGTCGACTATCATATCTTGGCCCAATAGCCCATAAATAGGGTCAATATAAGGTGTATGATTGCTACCCCGACTACATTTTTATTATTAGACATAATATTGGTGGGTCAAAGATGTTTTCATGATGTTCAAAAAGAGCTAAGGTTGTCCAAGAAAGCAATGAGGCTAGTCAAACAACATGGAGCCTGGTTTATAAAGTTCCCCACATTTACATAAATCATAGTATCAAGATATGAAGGTCCTCCATATAGGTTTCCAAAAAATCCTAATGATAAATTAGTTTTACTCAAAATTACTTAGCAATTCTATATCCAATTGATAAGGCATTATAAGTAAAAAGATTACCCACTTATAGTAGCCTTTAATAATTGAAGATGTGGATGAAATTTGTTCAACTGTTGGATATGCAAAGTTTTTAGAAAGATATTTAAGCTTCCATAGATTTTATATGCATTCCATGAGACCCAATTATGATCTTTTGGAAAAGGAAAGGAAGGCCTTTGGAAGAGAATCGACACAAGTGCACTATCCTTGAAGGGTCAATATTTTACAATCCAATATGTGAACAATCTATAAGGTTAGTTGGTCATACACCTCCACATGTAAAGCACCTCAATCCAAAACATGAGTCATAACTTAATACACATTTACTCAAAGATAAAACATGAAAAGTAAATCACACTCAATATAAAAAGTGAATGTTGATATGGGCTCATAAGCTAAGAAAATTTTCAAATATATTGAAATACATAAATGAACATAACTAAGATGTTTTATAATAACAAACACATTTTTTGACATTGTCCCCTGCTTATCTTATTCCTGATGTCATATATGTTTGCTCCTGTGTCTAATAGTTCACGCCCCACAAGTTTGAATGTGTCCTTTCATGGGCGTTCTGCCTATTTGGATGGGGGGAGTGGTGTTGGTTTTTTTGTGAGTGGTGTTTCTTAGCCATCTGCCCCTTCCAACCCTTCATCTAATGGTTCATCTCAGTCAACCCATTTTCTTGCCGCTAGGGTTTTTGTGGCCTCGACTACAAGAGTTTCTTAGAAGCTTCTGCATAGTGTTGTTGGAGTCTTTCCAAAGGGCATTCAAGTTTTTGCTTTTTGTAGAGATGTATTTGGAAGGGATGAGGGTTTTGGTGGTAGTTTTCCTTCTTCCTCTGTGGCTGGGGGCTCTGGCCATTTGTTAGTTGCAGGGAGTTTCGTTGTTGGATCCTTGTCATCCTTTTCCATTTTTGTTTCGTTGCCTTCCACTATTGCTTCTCCTGGCAGTGGTTCTGGTGTGGAGTTGTAGTCTGCAAAACTAAATGGGTTGAATCGACATGGAGATAGAGGATTTATCTTGTCTCTAAATCCATTGCCATTGATTTGGATGCATATACTAATAAGGAAATATACATAATTTATCGATTTTCTCTACTCATGGTGTGATTTGTAGGTTCATGGGTTTCTGGCCGAGCTTCCTAGAGTTGCATGCTTGGATCTCTAAGAATTGGGGGCCTCTCATTTTAGGTACAGTTCATATTTACCCTATGAAAAAGGGTTTCTTTCTTGCAAAACTTGAGGAGGTTCAAGGCACAAATAAAATTCTATGTGGTCATTTTTTTAGTTGGGATAACAAATTTTTGTTAATGATTATACCATTACATGTTGATTTCAACCCCTCTTCTGACATGTTCAACAAGATTTTGATTTGGGCGTGACTTCCTTATCTTGCCCTTTATCTATGGATTTAATATTTTTTAGAGGAAGTGGGAGACACACTTAGGGATTTATTAATGATGGATGATGAATCTTATGATATTCTTCATTCTGCCTATGCCCGTATCCTAGTAGATATAGATGTTTCTAAAGGGCTTCCTCTTGAGATCTTAATCAAATCCTCGAAGGGTCACTAGATTCAAAATTTGGACTATGAAGGGATTCCCTTTAGATGTAGACGATGTTTCAATACAAGTGATGTGTTGGCTCATTGTAGATTAGAGAAAATAAAAGTGAAGCCCTCATGGTGGAAAGGTGCTTCAAACTAGCATTATATGATTGAGAGGAATTCTGAAACTCAAAGGAGTTTCTCTCGGGTGGTTACTAAGGATCCTACTTCTTCTCAAGTTGATCCAGTTGATTTTGGTGGGAACGATGTGGATTGTGAGTTGAGGAAACTTCCTTATATTGTTGATTTGGTTGTTGTTGGTAGGAACACAATGAATAGTGAGATGAGGTAAGTGCTTGATGTTGTCTCCCTAATGACTGATGGGATTGTGTCTCATGCGACTTCTTCCTATGATAGGGTTTTGGCCACCAATTCTAGTGGCATCAGTGATTCTACTTTGCCTATTGGGATGATTTTTGACAATACCTTTGAGGTGGTTAGTGTTTCAATAGGGATTCCCTCTCTTGTCATTGGAGGTCTTGTGTTGGGTTCGTTGGCTTGGAAGGATGCAAGAATGAAAGTAGAGGAGGGATGGATTATTGTTAGGGTAAGAAGAATAAGACATTTAAACCTTCCTTCAAAATTACTCTTCATTCCCACAAGGTTAGTGTGAAAGGAAAATCTTGATGACTCCTGGTGGGGGAGCTTGGGCTAGAATTTATTCTAGATTTTTCTTTGATTCTTGGGTTGCTTGATGGTGTTTTTTTATAGCTTTTATTTGTTTTGGATTCCTATTGGATATCTTTTTTTCTTGGTTTGGGGATTTTTTTGGTGTTCTCATTTTTCTATATTTTGACTACCTTTCAGATTTGGGTTCCAAGTCTAGTCAAAATATTATTGTAAAGGGTTTCAGGTCCCTTGAAAACCTATTTTTACTTTAATAAAAAACAAAGATGTTTTATAAGAATTAAAAAAAAGATAATTTATAACTATGACACTCCAAGTCCCGCCTTCCAAACAATTAAGAGTGCTAATGCAATATAAACGGAATAATCTTGAAGTTTGTGAATGACATTATACATAAACAATCCTCTTTGTGCCTCTTACAATGATAAAAACATATGTTTCTTTGTTTAATCTAGGTTAGTCATTCTAATGAAATCTATAATGAATAATTAAACTATGTTAATTTAGAGCAAGGTACGTGACCATGAATAAATATTTAACAATTAAATGCAATAGTGTACTTATCTCTACAACCAATGAATATGTAAAATTGACTTATCTCATTCTTGTATTTTAGTTCCCTTAAAAGAATATGGTCTTATATGTTGCCGATTTGAAAAATCTCAAGTTTGCAACTAAATATTCATTCATCAAATTCATCTCTTTCTTACATTGCTATCGCTTTATAAAGCCTTCCAACCCACAACTACTCATAACCACCTAACAATTAACAAATAACTAACAAACAAATAAAAACTAATCCTAACACCCTCCTTTATAGTGCTAACATAGGAAACTTTAAGATCTCCTCCTTCAATGAAAAAACCCATTGGATATAAGTTTTCTTGATAATGAATTCTTACAATAAATCTTTCCAAACCGAATTGTGTTAAAGATACATTATTGCTCCAATTACATAGAATTATTATAACTATAATAAAGACATCAATGATTCAAAGTCTTAAATCTACACGATAAACCTCATTGGCAATGGCTTAAATTATTGGTCCTTTCAAATGGTATAACTACTTGATCCCCTATCTAAAAAACAATTATATTTGACAACCATGAGTATTAACATTATCAGATTTCCACAATCCATTTTTAATACAAGTTAGTTTATGGATTTGATTGTGTGTGTTTTTTTTAGCATCAACGTTTTGGATCACACTCAATCTGAAATGGAGTGCGGATGATGGATCACAAAGTGTGATTTGAAACGTTGATGCTAAAAAACCACTCACACAATCGAATCTAGAAACTAACTTGTGTTAACCATTGATATGTTATTTCACCAATTGGATTGTTCACCTTGGAAATTCCAATATCATATATTGCTTCTTTCAAGAGGTTTACTTAAGTTCAAACAATATAACCATTCCCCAAAAAGCTTTTTTGAGACATAATCAACCATTATCTTTTCTAGCATTTTAATCTTAAGCTTGACTATAGTAGAATTCCATAGTGGCTGATTTTTTGATACAAACACATCTCTTTACATACTTTCCAACTAAGTTGCAACATTTGAGAGAGACACACCCAACTTGCTGTATACACCTAAAAATGGTCATCTAGACTATTAGCCCCTTTTGCTAAATCATCAATTGCTTATTCTTGATCAAATCCTAGTTCTATCATTTATTCGATTATTTTGTATGGGCTAACCATTTTATCCTAAGTCTTTATTTATTTAAAAAGAATATTCCCTCCCCTTTTAATAAATAAAAAGCCCCCACTTTTCCTCTTATCCTAAGTTGCACAAATAAAGCACTATTCTTATTTTATAAAAAGGGAAAAAGCACTTTTTGTCTCATATGGACACAAAAGTCAACTCTTATTTTCTTATTGGAGGATACTTGTGCACATGGATTGCTCCTCTTTTAAGCTCCACCGTTGATTAAATATTTTGCCTCTTAATCTCCATGGTCCATTCCTCCTCATTTCCTTTAAAAGAAGAGCTCTCTTCTTCATTCTAGATCCTCAACTTTTTATGCTAACTTTATGCTGCAGGATTTCTAGGTCACTTTGGAGCTTTTGAAGATTTGGAGCATTCTTAGCATCTAGATCTCATTCTTGCATCCTTAGCTTAGCTTCATATTTATGCTTTCTTAGATTAGCTTCATTTCTATGCTCTAGATTAGCTCACATAGATTAATTAGCTTGGGTTGTAACACTTGCATATTTCCTTTCATAGCTTAGCTTGCATTTCTATTTCTAGCATAGCATTGCATTGCATTTTCATTCTTGATTCTTGAGGATATTGGCATTCTTGCCCTTGTCTTCATTGAATCTCCCATTGCATGGTTTACTAGCAAGGTTATAGGCTAAATAGCTCTAGCTGAGAGCATTCTTAAAAACCTTTTCACTCCATGCCTAGGGAGCTATGGATCAATTTGTGAGGGCTCATTCTTGAGTTTCCTTGCATGTAATGATTCATAGAAGTGTGACACATTTATAGCACACACTTGCTAGTTGGTCTTGGAAGGTAGCATTCTATTACTTTGGAAATATTGTGCCATCTCTTGGTATTGAAAATTGTAGGTTGGGTTGAGCTTCATGTAAAATTATAGGTGGGGTTCTATGGGGGTGTTAAGCTTTTATTTTTGAGGAAGATGAGGTTCTATGAAAAAAAAATTTGTTACAAATTTATTTGAAATCTTTTCCTAAAAATAGAACCTCCTACTTTTTAGCCTTGCATATTTGAGTGAGTGAAAATAGGGTGGGCCTACAGATTGCTCCACCATCTTAGGAATATTATCTAGTACTTGTAAAACATCTGATTTTGATTTTAGTTAAAAAAAATTATAGGGAAAATTATTTTGTTTACTTATTTTTATCATGCACAAATTATAGTAGAGACTACCGACTTTCTTAGAGCTTAAATTTTTAAGCTGAACTAAATTATAAAATTAATGGGACCAACAAATTTAAGAATTCCTAAATAATATCAAACAAATCCATCTGTATCTTTTAGGAATCCCCTTCCATGAGACTCCAGCCGAAGCTTTCTTGATTACATTTGCACTTAAGGTTTTCATTTCTTTCACATTGCTCCATAGACCCCAAAGAGGAAGCCTCACCCACACTTGTAAATAATGGCTTATTAGAAGATTCACAACCATTTAAATGGAAAATTTTCTTGTAATATGATTCCTTGAGTTCCATAATATCTTGGTTGTTACAAAGAATGACTATAGCCAAATTTATCCTCAAATCACACCACCACATCTTGATAGAACAACTAGTGATGGAAGCATTCAAGTCCAATACTCATGACAAGTCCTTGCTGATTTAGGGTGAGCAATATATGATGCATTTCAATTGTTAAAACTTTTTAGCTATAAAATTCATGAAGCTCTGCACTTTTGTAGATGCATTCTGAAGATTTTTGAGGTCTCACACAATTTGTGGACTTCACTTGGGTCAATATTTCTTGTAACAAAAACTCTCATCTTAAAAATTGGTGGTTGTTTCCAAAGACATTCTAAAATATCTCTTTCTTTAAAATTATATCCTAATTATTCTCATGAAAATTGATTTTATCAATAGAAAACTTAACATAGAAACCAATACAAGGGGTTTTATTGAACAATAGCTAGAAAACTAAAATTGAGCATGAATAAAATGAACATAATGGAAGAAGAAGACAATATACATGAATAAAAGATGCCAATGAGTTCACTACAAGGGGCACGAGATCACAACAAGAATCACTGACAAACATGCAAGAAGGGTGTATGCTACAAACTCTAGAGTTTATATGAGGTGTGTGAAATCATGATAGTCCTTTGTTTGCATCTCTAACTACCAATTATTACACCACTTTTATTCTTCTCTAACTCACCATGATAACCTAACTTCATAGTAGCAATAAACATGGTCCTTGATAATGTTGGTTCTTCCAATTGATTAATCAAAATCCTCTAAATATTACAACAAGTGGATGGACATAAAAAAGGATAATGGTGTTGTGGGGGAGCATGAATCTGCAATCCATTAAATTAATCAATTGAACAAGCAAGGCATGAGTGGAGTGAAAACCAAAGAGGCCTCTTTTGAAACCCTCTTTGATACCAAAAGTTGGAGATTTGAGAAAATCTCAAGTCTAGAAATAGATAGTCACTCATCAAAATTAAATCTACATTACATTACTATGACTTTATAAATCTTTTTAACCTATAACTACTCATAACCACCTAACAACTAACAATCGACAAAAAACTAATTGTATGTTGAGCACTATTTTTAGCATCGTACTCTATAATGAATGCTGATAAAATCATTATTTTTTAAAATGTTGTCTACCACCTTCTCTCACCTAGCATGTTTGAGCATTGGAATAGGTCTTGCATTTGAGCCTCCTGTGGGGAAGCTAGGTGTTGTGGCTTTCTATGGGGAAGGCAATCCCTCACTATTTACAATGGCTCCTTCTACTCCAATGGGTTTGTGCATTACAAACGATTCAATGGTTCTACATAGAACAACTAACAATGTTGTTGTGACTACAGTTCCTTGTGCTACGGTGACATTTGATATTCCTGTAAATTCTAGTGCTAATGGGTCTGCTTCTTTTGTTTTTGGTGAACAATGGGGGGTCACTCTAAAACCTCTCATTCAGCTCTTCCTATACTAGAGTTGGCTCCACACCTAATTGTTGGTGGTTTTGGGGTTGTTACTTCTACTAGGGGAAGGGTTTCCCACCCACCCCCTCCAAAGTCTTCTGTTGGCAGATGGAGCTATGCTCATGCTGCCAAATTTGCCACTACTATTTCTCTAAAGGTGAAAGCTCAACCCATTGCTTGTGCCTAGGGTATTAGGGTGAATGTATGATGTTTAGTGAAAAATGGGGATGAGATAAACTTTAAATGTATCAAAATAGGTACAAATAATAATGGAATGTGTAGGGAGAGTTATTCAATCCATGAGCTAAATTTGACACCTGAGTATGTTATTTTTCAATATATAATATTCTACTAATGTGGACACAAAGTTAAGTAGAAAATGACATCAATACAAAAATTTTAACGATCTTCGTGTTTCCCTCACTTTGATGGTAATAAAAATATAAAATGAGTATGCAATTCACATTATATGGACCATTCTCAATAACATGAAAAGTAAATATATACAAACTCATAAAGGATACAGTTTCATACAATGATTCTTTGGTATGAATGATCCATCAAACATAAGTACTTATATACACTACCAAAACACTCAATAGTTAAATTGAGAAATTGGTGGTTTGAGCATAAAGAGGAGAAAACACCCTCCATGGGGATATACAAGGCTTAAATCATAAGGTAAAATGGAAATAAGAAAAAACAAGGCAATGTAAGTAAAACATTAGGATTTGAGAGATATTAAGTCATAACACAATAATTATTTTTAAAAATAAAGTTAAGCCTACAAAATCATGATATAAAACTTAATGATTCATAACTTAGATTTTCATATTATCAAACATGCAAATATCAAATTTGAGCTTGAAAGACGTAAAAGATCTATAGTTATTTGAAGCTTTAACTTCTATACATTTTCTTGCTATTGAATCTTTTCTCAATTAGACAATTCACTTTTTAATAATCTTTGCATCTATAAATACCATAGTTAATATTAATGTCAGTACATTATTTGCTATAGATAATCACTTTATTTTGGAGTGTGAGTTGTATAGGGACATACAAGTCATATACATTGATTTGTTAGCAACAATTTCTCTTTTAGATTTCTTAAAAAAGGTTTTTGTTGAGAAGATAGTTTAATTCATCATTACCCTTCACAATAGAATATTAACATGTTGCAAAAAGATATGTTTTTGATATTAACCATGTCCCTTACAAAATTACAACTCGAAGGTGTTAAAATAATAAACCAAAATAACTATCTACGACAAGGTCAAGAAAAAACCATTAACAGTAGACTACCAACATAACTAGTAACACACATCAAGGGTAGCTAGATAACTCACCCAAATCACGGGGAGGATAATGAGAGAGTGGAGCGATTTTCTCTTCACTAGTGGACAACCGTTCAGAGAATACTTTCAGTAGAGTCCCCACCACAAGGGGAGGATGGTGGAAACCTCTTTTTGAGAGAATCAACACTAGGATAAGAGTGTTGGCAATGTTTTACCTCATTATCCAAAGGATGGAGTAGATCAGGAGAAATAATAATCGAAGGAGGGTCCACACGGCTAGAGGGGGCTGCACTAGCAACAAGAATTGGATTTGGGTCTACCGGGTCTAAGGATGCCAAATCAACAGGAGCATTACCCTGGGAGAGTCATCATTATAGTATGAAGAGTGATTAGAGGAAGAATTATAAGTGAATACGGTCAAATGATCATCATTTGCATCCTTTCCCCAAGTGGAAGCAACTTTATGATGTGAGAGAGAATGATTTGTAGTCAGATGACTAGTAGAGAAGAATTGTCAACATTGAAAGCGGAGACCCTCATAATCCAACAATTGAATCCATGGTTTTTACTCGACCATGAGAACCACATCCCCTAGAAGGGGTACAAAGATGTCAATGTCAACGAGACTGCAAACAAAGATAGATACACTCATCATTTTTGTATCCTCGTCTACCTTTAAGAAATTACCAAAAGAGTTTTCAATGGCCTCAAAACAAGAATTCTCCTAAAAATGAAAGGGAACATTGGGGAGATGAACTCACACTAGACACACAATAAGAAGTTCAATAAGAGGGTTAAAGAAGATTGTCCAAGGTTTGGCCAAGTGATAGTGGTTCCCACAAACCCACAACTTGCTCAACACCAAATCACATTTTTCAGAAGAAGATTAAAAGAAATAAAAAAAACCTTTACACAAGGAAAAAACTCAATGTTACCAGAGACTAAAGATCTCTAAGAATTTGTCACTCACCGATACAAATTTAGAAGAGAAGGCTAGAAACCAATGAATTTACAAACCAACCAACAATGTTGATATAAATCCACATTATCCAACACATCCAGGGCACACACCACTATAGGGGTCTCTTGGCCTAGGCAGGAGATCAAGATTTCTCCTTTAAAGGAATAGCAAGAGTAGATTTGGAAACAGAAGAAAAATTTCTTCCACCATCAATAGAGAGGGGCCCCCTCATTCAATGACTTAACAAACCCAGTACTAGGTCTATGAGGAGTTCCAAGTATGTGCCAATCTACCTTAAACCCTACCACCAATAGTGTTAAGAACAGTGAAAAGAATCTCTGAATCTCCCACAAATAGGCGTGATGTTAAGACAGAGGGATCAAGGTGAGAGAAAGCCCCCCATTGCTCACTAGAGATGACAATGGGAATGTGCAGTGACAATGGGCAAACAAATCACTCTTGAACCACCTATAGGAGTAGTGGGAAGGTTTGAGACTGTAGTAGTAGGTTGGAGGGAAACATCAACACACAAAAATGACATTGTGGGGGCCTTCAAAATAAAATCTACAACTTGGGGGGAGTACCCATTGGGGTGTAAGTCAATGTGTGACTCATTGAAGATGTTAAGGGCCTGCAGTTGTTGCAAAAAGATATGTTACTTGTCTCAAGTACTATACCTTTAGCGTTAAGAACATTAAAAATTCTTCAATTCTTCTTTTTAATGTTGCAATCTTATATATTTTTTTCATACTTATAACATCCATTGAGGTAAGATGGAAAATTTTCCTCTTTGCGGTTTAAATTCGACACTAGATCCATCTCCTGCTAGTCGCTCTGAAATAGAGCTTGCATTAGTTCTGGGGACTCCTGCAGTGGAGGTTGGTGGCTCCTAGTCTTCCGCCAAGCCTTTTGATATTCCTAGATGATGGGGAGACACCTTCAAGAAGTCTATAACAATCACCCACAAAGATGGAATGGAGTATGAATAGGAAAATTTACTACACTGTCATGGCATGAATAACATTAACCTTCAAAAGCCAACACCCTGCACTTGATTCCCAACACACCAATCATGTGTTCTCAATCAAATTTAGACAATATTAGGGGATGAAATATCCATACAACCAATCAAACAAACTCTAGAAAAATTATTTTCCTTCCTATGGTTCAAAACCACACAAAAAAACAAAAAAAGGTCCAGGGCATCCAACTCGGCCCAAACTGCAATCAACCTTTTTGTCCAAACAATGACATAAAATTTTTGTCCAAATGGTGACATAACTTATCTTTTTCCCCAATGATTCCATAGGTCACTAAAACTCCCAATCTTTGATCTTCACTTTAGGATTTCATCTCCACTCACTTGTTCCTTATCCTCGTTCAACACACAGTAAGCACATAGAGATGTTGCCTCTCTTCACCACACATGCATTCCTCCAATACACAACATTTCCCTGTAGATGGGCATGAAGAATATATGATACAATATTCATACTCACCTTTCAACATATTTTGGTCTCTTCATATGCAAAAGGCGTGAGCAAGAGTCATGGTGGAGTAGAACAATACCTAGCGGTCGTTTAGTAGTTGTGCCCTAGTTACAGAGTTTTATTATACTCACAAACAAATGTTTACAATCTATCACATTCAAGGCACAAATAGATTCAACATGAATTCCAAATTGAATGCAGATTTAAAATATTAAAATACAATGGAACAGAGCAGAAAGGAAACAAAATTTCAGGAAACCATCATTGAACTTCTTATTTTAGTTACTTTCTTCAGAACATAAAACTATCTCCAAACTCCCCAATTTCTTCAGTATCTTCCGTCCCAAAAATAGTTATTCCAATTGACATTGGAGAGAACTAAATACCAATGCCAAATAATTACCAACTATTTTGGAAACCACTACATCCGTAAGGATTTTAGCCTTTATTAATGTTTGCTTAAACATTAAGCATTTACTAATATTTTACTTACATTACAAGGCTTTAACCCCTATTATTTCCTAAACCCAAATAACATTACAAGGTTCTTGTAGTAGACTAGAAGTCTTCCTGTCGCTTGGCATAGCTACTCCTACAACATACTTTCGAGGGTAAATTTTGTCTCAAGTCCTCTTGGAGACCAATTGCTGCAGGTCCCCTCCTTGCCTCAGAATCTCATTTTCTGGCATCCAAGTGGCCTCCAAATCTGGAAGGTCCTTCTACTTGACCAAATGCTCCATGTGTACTTTGTGTCTTGTTCTCATTTCTTCTCTACTACTGATGATACATTCCATTTGTGGTTTCTCCTTAGAAGGAAACTTCTAAATCCAATAATCTGGTTCAAGTGTTGGCTCTTCTACACCAACTTATTCATTTGAACCATTATACAATGTGAGATCTAAGACATTAAATGTAGGTGAAATAGCCACATCTGGAGGCAATGCGATCTTGTAGGCATTTTATCCATACTTTTCTAGAATCTCACATGGCCCAAACTTATTCATCATCAACTTTGTATGACTACCCCAAGGTAATTGATCTTTTTTCAAGTGTGCCATGACCAAGTCCCCAATTTGGAACTGCACAGTCATTCACTTCAAATCTACCTTAGCCTTCACCTTAAGGCTATTTTTCTGCAATGTTTTCTTCACGTGCTCATGCACTTCCACCATTGCTTCAAAAAACCCTTCCACATGTCCACTCCTTTTCTCCAAACCATCCACATTCCTAAGTTCAAAAAATCCTCTTGGATGTCTTC
Source organism: Chamaecyparis obtusa (assembly GCA_027943335.1). NCBI lineage: Eukaryota > Viridiplantae > Streptophyta > Pinopsida > Cupressales > Cupressaceae > Chamaecyparis > Chamaecyparis obtusa. The sequence goes on along the minus strand of BSBK01000620.1, from coordinate 2,858,472 downwards.
CATAAACAACTTCAAAAGGACTCATGCCCATGATATGATTCATTAAGTAATTATATGAAAACTCTTCTTGAGGTATGATGGCATACCAACTACCTCCATGTTCCCGTGTCAAACATCTCAAAAGGTTTCCCAAGGATCTATTAACCACCTTAGTTTTCCCATCCGTTTGAGGATGATAGGCTGAATTGAAAGACAAATTAGTGCCCAACTTCTTCCATAAGGTCCTCCAAAAGTGATCCACAAACTTTTTGTCCCTGTTGGATACAATGCTCAATGGTAAACCATGAATCCACACTACTTCTTTAAAGAACAACCTTGCAATATAACTAGCATCATTTGTGGTTTTACACGAAATAAAATGAGTCATTTTGTTGAATCTATCAACAACCACAAACACGTTGTCTTAACCTGTTTGTTTCCTTGGCAACCCCATCACAAAATCCATGCTCAAACATTCCCAAAGATTGTTCGGTATGGGAAAAGGCTGATAAAGCCCAACATTTGTTGACACTCCCTTGGCCCTTTGACACATAAGACAACCTTTCACAAACTTCCTGATGTCTATTTTCATCTTTGGCCAATAGTAAAATCTTTGCACTAACTCCAACATCTTGTTGAGTCCAAAATGACCACCAAGACCTCCACAATGTTTCTCTCGGACTACATTGTCCCACATAGAACATTTGGGAATACATAGTTAGCTGCCCTTGAACAACAGTCCATCTTGCACAATGAATTCTAAAAAATCAGAATGAAAAGTACCTTCTAATTTCATGTAAACCTTATATGCTTCCTTTAAATCTTCATCTTCTGCTACATTCCCTTCAATGCATCCATTCCCATGCTTTGTAACTGAACTTCTTGCACCGTTAGTACTCTCTGCCTGAGTACATTAGCCACCTTGTTGATTTTCCCTTTCTTATGCTTGATTGTAAAGGTATAAACATGCACACTCTCAACCCACTTCATGTGCCTATGGTTGAGTTTTTCCTATCCATTCAAGAAACTAAGAGCATGGTTTTCAATATACACAATAAACTCCTTAGGTAGAAAATAGTGCCTCCATTTTTCAATGCTTGGACCATGGCACACAATTCCAAGTCATAAGAGGAATACTTATTCTTTGCCTCATTCAACTTTTCACTGAAAAATGGAATGGGTCTGCCTTCTTGACTAAGAACAACCCCTATTGCAAACCCACTGGTATCACATTCTATTGCAAAAACTTTATTAAAATCCAACAAAACAAGAATAGGATACTTGGCTACCTTTTGCCTGAGTTCCTCAAAACTCTTATCTACTACACTATTCCACTCAAACTTCGTTTTACCTCCTCCTTTGATGGTGTCTAAAATAGGTGCACAAATATTGCTGAAGTTTCTTATGAACTTCCTGTAAAATGTAGCCAATCCATGGAAACTTTGAACTTCTCCAACAACCCTTGGTGTGAGCCAATTAATGATGGCATCCACCTTAGATGGATCCATTTTCAGATCTCCCTTGGATATCACAAATCCAATGTACACCAACTCTTGTTTCAAGAAGTTACACATCTCCAGGTTTATCATCAATTTTTGTTCTTGTAGCCTCTGCAAAACCATCTTCAAGTGCTTCAAATGCTCTTCCTTATTTCTGCTATACACCAAAATATCATCAAGGTAGACACCAAAAAATTTCCCAATGAAGTCCTGCAAAAATTCATTCATTAGTCGCATAAATGTACTAGGAGCATTAGACAAGACAAATGGCATCACCAACCATTCATACAACCCTTCATTAGTTTTAAAATCCCTCTTCCATTCATCACCCTCTCGTATTCTTATTTGACGGTACCTTCTTCTGAGATCTATTTTAGAAAAATATGAAACTCCCCCCAAACAATCCAACAAATCTTTTATTCTAGGAATAGGAAATCTATATCTTATAGTTATCCTATTAATGACCCTAGAATCGGTACACAACCGCAACTTACCATCCTTATTTGGAGCAAGAACTGAGGGTATGACACATGGGATAAGACTTTTCCTTACTAGCCCCTTGTCAAGAAACTCATGCACTTGTCCAACAATCTCTTCATTCTGATGTGGTGTCATCTTATACATTGCCTTGTTAGGTAGCACTGCTCTAGGAATGAGATCAATTTGATGACTTATGTCTCTCACTAGTGGTAAAGGATTAGGCATTGCATCAGTAATGATGTCCTTGTATTGGTTCAGAAACTCCTCCACTTCTTCTGGATCTGTTGTTCTACTTTCCTTCTTGCCATCTTTCTTAGGCTTAAGCACAAGTGAAAAGTCTATTCCATCCTCTTCTTCAAGAGTATTAATGAACTCTTTCTCACCCACCATCAACACACTAGTTCCAACTTGACCAACCCCTTTCTCTTCTCCTTTAGGAGTCAGCCTGTAGGTTACCCCATCCTTCTAAAAATTGTACGAGTTCTTCTCACCATCATGGCATGCCTTCCTGCCAAATTTCCAAGGTCTACCCAACAAGATGTGGCAAGTATCCATAGGTAGGATATCGCATAATATCTTATCCTTATATCCCCCTATGTTGAACTCTACCCAAGCTTGCTCATTCACAACTTCATGTTTCCCCTTATTCAACCAACTGACATTGTACAAACAAGAATGTGGAAGTTTCTCCAACTTCAATTTGTTTACAACCTCAAGTGATATGATATTATCCATGGAACTTGAATCAATTATCACCTTGCACAACTTTCCCTTTACCTCGCATTCAACTTGAAAAAGATCTCTCCTTTGGGTGGTATCTTCCTTTATCGGTTCCTTAAGAAGTGTCCTTATCATGCCACTTTCTCCTTCAACCTCTTTCATCAACTGCACTTCTGGTGAGTTCATACTCAATTATATTCTTGTTCATAAGTGACCCTCCTTTCACCATTCTGAGAAGTGAAAACCTTTTGTGGAAACTTGTACTTTGGATGTACCAACTAACCATAATTTTACCACTTTATTCCCGAGAACTTGGATCCCCTGCCTAATCCATCAGACCTTCCTCCATTAGATACCCTTCCACCATAGCCTCCTCTTCTACTCGAGTCTCCCACTTGCTCTCTGGGGTTAAACTCACCTTGGGACCTCTGGCCTTGTCCTCTACTGCTAGAGTTTCCTCTACTTCGGTCAATCCTTCCACCACTCCCTCCTTGGTGCTGATCACCCTTCCTTTTCAACTGCTCTTCAACCTTAAGAGCAAGCTGAAAATACTTCCCCACTGTGTCAGGGGTCAAGAGACTAAGATCCTCTTGTATGTTTATCCTCAGGCCATTCAAGTATCTGGCCACTCTTTTTGGTTCTTCTTCTTATTTCCTTGCTCTAAGAGTCAGCCTATGGAACTCCTTTGTATAGGCATTCACGTCCATCTCTCTCTACTTCAAGCTTTGCAACCTCATGTACATCTGCACCTTGTAATATGCAGGCATAAATTGTGTCTTAATTTTTTCCTTCATCACTTCTGATGAAGAAATTAGACTCTTTCCATTTTGTATCCTTTCTCCTTGCACACAATTCCACCACGAGAGAGTAGATCCTCTCACCTTTCCTTTTGCAATCCTTACCCCGTCGTTCTTAGGGACCTCATTCAACTCAAAGTGATTGGTTATTGTCTCAATCCACTTAATAACCTCCTCATTGTTGAGACTTCTCCCATATGTGGGTAATTTGTCATTACAATGTCCCCTTACTGACTTTAAAACATCCACAAATGCTTTCTGGTCTACAAGAAGATCCTTTACTAAATCTTGGTGCTACTCTTCCTCTTCATCTCCACTAGCACCTTCTTCCACCTCATTCTCCTTACTCCTATCACTGGACTCTTTGAACTCCATCAACTTCTCTTCCAGCAATTCTTCCATCATCTTCTTGATGGCTTCCAGATTCATACTTTTGGGAGGCATGGTATGAGCCTCAACTTTAGCCTGTGATTCTTCTGTAGACATACACTTTCCTAGCAAGACCTTGTCTCACTCTGATACCAATATGATGGGGAGGCACCTTCAATAAGTCTACAAAATTTTCCCACAGAGATGGAATGGAGTATGAATAGAGAAATTTACTACACTGTCATGGCATGAATAACAAAACCTTCAAAGCCCAACACCCTGCACTTGATTCCCAACACACCAGTCATGTGTTCTCAATCACAATTAGAATAAATCAGGGGATGAAATCTCCATACAAATAATCGAACAAACTCCAGATAGATAATTTATCTTCCTATGGTTCAAAACCAAAAAAATAAAAATAAAAAAAGGTCTAGGGCATCGAGCTCGGCCCAAACTGCAATCAACCTTTTTGTCCAAACAATGACACAAACTTTATGTCCAAATGGTGACATAACTTATCTTTGCCCCAATGATTCTACAGGTCATTGCAACTCCCAATCTTCGATCTTCACTTCAAGATTTCATCCCCACTCACATATTCCTTATCCTCATTTAACACACGACAAGTACATAGAGATGCTACCTGTCTTCACCACGTGTGCATTCCTCCAATACACAGTATTTCCCTGCAGATGGCCATGCATAATATATGATACAATATTCCTATTTTCTATTCAATACATTTTGGCCTCTTCATATTTAGAATGTGCGAGCATGAGTCATGGTGGAGCAGAACAATACCCAATGGTTGTTTAGCAGTCATGCCCTAGTTACAAATTTTTATTATACTCACAAACAAATGTTTACAATCTATCACATTCAAGCCACAAACAGATTCAACATGAATTCCAAATTGAATGTTGATTTAAAACATTGAAATACAATGGAACATAGCAGAAAGGAAACAAAATTTCAGGAAACCACTGTTGAACTTCTTATTTCATTTACTTTCTTCAAAACATAAAACTATCTCCAAACTCCCCAATTTCTTCAATATCTTCTGCCCCAACAATAGTCCTTCCAATCGACATTAGAGAGAACTAAATACCAATGCCAAATAGTTACCAACTGTTTTGGCAACCACTATATCCATAAGGCTTTTAGCCTTTATTAATGTTTTCTTAAACATTAAGCATTTACTAATATTTTACTTACATTAAAAGGATTTAACCTCTATTATTTCCTAAACCCAAATATTATTACAAGGTTCTTGTAGCCAACTATAAGTCTTCTTGTCACTTGGCATAGCTTCTCCTACAACACTAGCATTCAACGTGAGACTATTGCTTTATCTATCATTGCTAGCCTAGTCCCCTCTACCTCATGGCCTAGGTTGGGGCCATTGGGTGGTTCACTTTTTGTTGGAGTTGTTGTTTTGTTGATGGTAGAGTTTTTGTTGGGATAGTGTCCACTAGGCATCCTTCTCATAGATCTAGTATTGGGTTTTGAAAGGCGGTGAATGAGGGGTCCCTCCCCCAAAGCCCCCTCTCTATTGTTGGTGGATAAAGTTTTTCTCATGTTGCCAAAGGTGCTCCTTCCAAAGAGAAAGCTCAACTTCTTGCATGTGCTAATATATCTCCCGTGGTGGTATGCGGTCAAGATGTGGTGGAAAACATTAATTTCTAGCAACAATGCTAGTTAGTTTGTAGATTCACTAGTTTCTAGCCTTCCCTTCCAAACCTCCATCACTACACAATATATTCTTGGATATTTTTAGTTTCTGGTAAGATAGAGCTTTTCCCTTGTGCAAAAGGGGTTTTTAGTGCTTTGTTTACTTATGTTGAAGAATGAGATTTGGTACTAAGAAAGGTGTGGGTTTTGAGGACTCACTCTCTCTCGGTCAAACCTTGGAAAACCTCATTTAATCCTCTTTATGAACCACTAAGTGTGTGTCCAATGTGGATTTGTATCCCAACCTTCCCCTTCACTTTTGGGAGAACTCGTGTTTTGAGGCCATTGACAACTCTATCAGCCATTTCATAAAGGTGGATGAGACCACAATTGCTTTGGGTTTCTCTACTTTTGCACACTTTTTGGTTGGCATTGATATCTCCACACCCCTCCCTAGAGATGTGGTTCTCATAGTGGGGGATAGGCCATGGAATCAAATAATGGATTATGAGGGCATCCCAATTTGATGTCACTAGTGCTTCTCTACTGGTCACTTGGTAATTGTTTTCTCCCTTATGTAGTGTAAGGGCACTGCTAATTGGTGGAAAGATGCTAATGATGAACATCAGACCGTCCTAGCTTTTGATTCTTCCTCTAATGAAGAATCACAGGCTGACGACAAGGATGAAGCTCCTACTACAAATCTGGGTGATGCTCTCCTTCCAAACTATGCCTCGCCAGTCCTTATGGATACTACTCCTCTCACTCTTGCTACTGTGGCCCCTTCTTTCCATGTCGACCCTACTTAGTCTGTTGATCTTGCTCTTCTCCAATCTTCAGTCGACAATGTACAACTTTCTCAACACTTGGCCCCTTGTGCTGACATTTTTCAAATAGAGTATCATGAGCTACTCCTTATGGTGGGGATCTTATTGATAGCAACACTTGGACAATTGTTTGACAACAAAAAAACATTTTTTAACCTCACCTCCTTCTCCCCATGCTATGGGTGTGTTGTTTGCCCACTCTTGAGGTTGACTATTGACCTTCTTGCTAGTATGTTGTTTATACTTAGTAAATGCCAACACCATTTTTCTTAATGTGTTGTTGATCTCTTTTGACGCCTCTCGGATGTGGTTGTGTATGCTACCGATTTTAATCAAACACATCCATAGAGGTAGTTTATAATCTCACACTTTACATGATTATTTGTAATTTTTAAAAAAAAAATAAATGTATGCAAAAAAAAGTGCCAATGACTTATACCTTAATATTTTATCATTCTTCTATACTATTTCAATTGTCATGTTTGATACATTGCAAATGAATGTTTTTTCTTAATTGTGAATCAAGATTCGAAGAAGGAATCTTTCACCATGGACCCAAGTCAGGTGATTATGCTCTACTCTGCAATATATTCCTTCTTGCCTTGTGTCAATGCTTGAGATATATGTTTCCTATGATTCCCTACAACCATAAAAGGAATTGATTGGTGATATCAATTTTTCAAGAAATAATGCAACACTCTAAAATACATTCAACAAAGATTCATTTTGTGGTTGATACATGCATAGAGGATAAAGGATCCACTAGTCACACAGCTTAACTTTGTATCTCTTTTTCTTTTTTTTCTTTTTTTTTTTCATTGGAGCAATTACATATTACTGAAGTACTTATAACATTAATTGAAGTACTTTGTAATCTCACTTTAAATGATGATTTGTAATTTAAAATAAAAAAAATCAAACACTTCTATCTCAATATTTTAGCATTTTCTATGCTATTTTAATTTTCTTGTTTGATATATTGCAAATGAATAATTTTGCTTAATTGTGAATCAAGTTTTGAACAGTAATCATGCTCAGCTCTTACATATTCCTTTTTGCCATGTGCCAATGCTTGAGATATATGTTTGCTATTATTCTCTGCAACTATAGAAGAAATTAATAGATGTTATCAAATTCTTGATGAATAACACAACACTCTAACATATATTCAGATTCGTTTTATGTTTGATCAGTGCATAAATGATCCAAAAACCACACACCTTAACTTTGTGCCTCTTAAGCTTACTTGACAATCTTAAATGACTCAATTTTTGATAATTTATTTCTTAACCCTAAAATTTCACATCCATGTCATCAAATAAATACTATGTAAACCTTCAAAACTATAACCAATAATCAATACTAAAAACTTTAAAATCCTAAAAACAAAAAAATATTATATTATTAAAATACTCAACAAGATAGATATTACATGGAGTTGACTATGAAGAAGATACTCATGAATGCATATTTATTATTTGTCATGATAAGTTGAAGGACTTTTATATTGACTTATACAGATTTTGAACTTAAGACCTCCCACTTGAAAGGCTTTGCAACTTACCACCCTACTATAGGGTCATCCCCTCGAAGAACCTACTTGACAATCTTAAATGACTCAATTTTTTGATAATTTATTTCTTAAATCCTAAAATTTCACATTCATATCATCACATAAATACCAAAAAAACCTGCAAAACTATAACCAATAATCAATACTAAAAACTTTTAAATTCCAAAAACAAAAAAAATATTATACTATTAAAATACAATTTTTTAATGTCTCAATATAGTGACAACGATTAAACCCCTCTTCACCCATGGAACCCCTAATTGTGTAAATCCATTTTCGCTCAACTTGCACCAGCACGAATGTTGCCATGATTCAGATCTCGAATTGTCAATAAATGCAACTTTGCTTTATAGCTCATACTTTTATCAATTTTCAATGGACGCGTGTTCAAATTGTTTTGACTCTATCCATTCAAATCAGATCTGCTTTTTGGCCCGCCATGTTTGACTGACACACATTCTACCATGATCCTATTTATACCCTCAAAACTCCATTCCTTATTATCTTCATCACCAACATACTTCTCCGGAGAAAAAGCTTAATCAACAACAATGGCTTCCAAAGCAGTAATGGTGTTTACTCTGTGTTTTTGCTGTCTTCCTCCTTCAATCCTCAACTTCAGCCACTGCTATAGATGCTCTGTTTGGGGAGAACAAAGCCCAAGAAGGTAATAACTTTTTTTTGAGCTCTGAAGTTTTTAAAATACCCTGTTTACAAAATGCAGATAAATTCTGATGATTGATGTAATTGCAGGGCCAGTTGTACCAGATCGGCAAAAGCACTATGTGTATGATTGCAAACGGTGTTGTTATTTGGATGAGTATGGCTGCTTATCATGCTGTGGCAAAGGCCAACAGCTCTGAATCCTGTCATGAAATGCCCTGTGGGAAATGATGCATTATGCGCATAAGTGTACTGTGTGCTTATTCAGCAATAAAGCAAATAATATGCAACAAATGCAACTTAAGTATTGTGTTATGAGTTGTAATTCATGACAAGTTGTTATGTGATGATATAAACATTTGGAAATTTGTTACAATAAGATTTATTTAATTCGTATTAGACTTTTTTAATAAGACATATAATTAGGGGAAGAACAGTATACTCGCATATCCTAATTTTGTTTATATGTAGAACCTAAACTATATGTTGGATTTTGACAATTTTTTTGTTGCTGTTGTTGGGTATTTACAGAACCCCCAAATTTGTGTATTCTAAATGTTTAGTTAATTATAAGAGTTGGAACACCTAGGATTGAAATGACTCAAGAAATTTGTCAATGCTAACAATATCCTCAGATTGGTGGCACTTGATCACAGTTGCTGAGAACAAATTGTTGTTTAAAAGCAGAATGTATGGGGATAATGAAACATATATAAAATATGTGAATGCTAGCTGTGAAGATGATATCGAGGGAGCTGTGAGGACGCTCAGTTAAGGACAAAACCTGCTTTCAACTGAGTAAAGGGATGAGCACTATGAGTGTCTTCCTTGACTAAGAAAAGAGCATATGAGGGAAATAAAAGTGAGGAAAAGATGTCAATGGTAAAGAATTGAAGATTCCATTAGTGAGGAAGTTAGCACTAGGATTGGAATCTTCTATTAACTGAATGATGGGATGAGCAATATGAAGTTCATCATTGATTTTCTTAAGTGGGTTGGCCCATAAAAAAAGATTCAATTGTAGTTATAGTAGCAACATAATCGATGTGGTGTTGATAGCCTTTTCCAATGGCTACATCATGCAACCATTCGAGGAGGTATCATGGTGGGTATTAATCAAAATATGTAAAAATAGATTCAATTATAATGATAAACCGAAATAACAATAGTGAACAGGGCAAAACAAAAGAGTACTAAATCAAAAGGAAATAATAAGGAGATCTAGCTTTGATTATATCCAATCCAAGAACATGTAATCACATCACATTACATTGCATTACCTTGCCTTGCATTGCATTACTACTCACAATAAGAAGCCTCATATTTATAGCTAAGTTTAAATGCTTCTAGAATTTTAGAGAATTCTAAAACTGAAACATTCTTGTTCTTGGACAATCTTCTAGAGAACTTCTAATAGTTTTTCTCTTCTAGAAAATCTTCTCTCTAGAACATTCCACACATTCTAGAAAATCTTATACCTTAACATCCCCCTTTAAGATTTGCTAGACTATTACAAAGAAGATACAAAGGAGAGGACATTATAACATTATCCCCCCTTAATGCTCACCTCTAACATACTAAGAATTCCTCTTAATTTCAAAAAATTGGACTCATTCATGCTCTTAGTAAATATATCAGTTGTTTGTTATTCACTTGGACAAAATTGTAGATTGATAATATTTTCTTGAACTAGATTTCGAATGTAGTGAACATCAAGCTCAATATACTTTGTTTTAGCAAGAAAAACTGGATTGTTGGCAACTTGGATGGTGCTTTGATTGTCACAATACAAAGTCACAGAAGAACTTTGAGGAAAACCAAGCTCAAACAAAATATTTTGAATCCAAACTACTTCCTTTCTTGCTTCTTTTGTTGCTCTATATTCTGCTTCAAATGAAGATAATAACATGGTTGCTTATTTTTTGCTACTTTGTGTAATTGGACCCAATCCAAGCTGAAAATTTTAGAAGTTTCTAAGCTCGGCTATAAATATGAGGATGTTCATTATAAGAAACAATGCAATGTATTGTAATTTGATGTGATTGTATGTTCTTGAGTTGGATATAATAAAAGCTAGATCCCTTCATTATTGAGTACTTTGTTTGCCCTATTCATAGTTGTTGTTTTAGTTTATCATAATATTTTGGGCCTTTTTTCACATGGTATCAGAGCTAGATTTGGTCTAGAGATTCTAACTAGGCTAGAGTATTTTTTGATTGATATTTTAAGCCTAATTTTTCTTGCTATCATGGGCTCTTCAAATGAAGTTTTTCCTATCTTTGATGGAAGTGGTTTTGTCGATTGGAAGATTGCAGTCAAGAATGCTTTAAGAGAAAAGGCTTTGTGGAGGATAGTGAACAATGAAATTGGAGAACCTCATTTTGCCAAAGAAAATGAGTCATGGAAAAACAAGTTGGAGCAAGCTAGAGGTATCATTGGTAAAACCTTGAGTCCCAATCTCAATAGAAGATTTGTTGATATTGATGATCCAATAGAATTATGGGAAAATTTAGTAAAAGATTATCAAGATGTAGATATTGCCAACACTTTTAGTATAGAAGAAAAATTTGTGAACTTAGATCCTGTTGATTTTGAAAAAATGTCTAATTACTTCAATGAATTTACATTTAAATGCTCAGCTAAAGAAAATAGGTGTTGAATATGCAAAAAATAATTTTCAGTTGATTGCAATGGTTGTAAGTAAGCTTCCCCAACCATACAAGGTTTTTAAAGAATCAAGGAAATGAGTCATTCAATTGAATCCCAATGCCCCCCAACAAACTTTAGATCAATTTTGTAAATCAGTTTTAGATGAAGAAGTTCAACTTGCTAAACAAGGTTATATTAAGAAGAATCATGCATACGTAACTAAGGGAAAATCATTTTATAGAAATGTGGATGGAAAGAATAGTTGGTAAGGCAATAATAAATTTTAAAATAATAATGTATCTAACAATTTTTCTAGAAATAATGGTGTAGAAAAGAAAATGGGAAGAAAGCCCATTATTTCCATAAATTGTGGTGGTGAGAATCATATGGAGAAATTTTATTTGAAGAAGAGGGACAATGAAAGGCAATAGTACAAGCCAAATGAAGAAAGGTTTAAGGATAGAAAGGCAGATAGACATATCTTCATAGCCATCTCCCTCAAAAAGTGAGAACAATCAACTATGGAGGTAAGTGCTAGACCCAAAAGTGAATCTAGTATTAAGGGGGGATACTTTGCTTCAGAGACTAATAAAGAATGAATTTTAGATTCAGGATCATCATTTCACATGACTAGAGATATATCTTTGTTTATTGATTTTTATGAGGGGAAGAATTCATATCAAGAAATTACTATTGGAAATAAGATGAAACTTCCAATATTAGGCATAGGGAGTTAATGTGATAAATGGATCTTTGAAAAATATTTTATTTGTTGAAGGATAAGGGGTGAATCTTATTTCATTATTTAAAATTTCTCAAGATGGATATAAGGTTGTTGTCTCTACTAATCAATTTATTGTTAGAGATAGAAAATATCCCAAAAATTAATTGTTATTGGTAGAGTTGATCATAAAGAGGGTCTCTTCAAATTTGTTGGTTTTGTTGATGATACACACACACTCGTCTATGCTTTTATTGATGAAATTGATTACATGTCAAAACTTTGGCTTCGTAGACTTGGACATATAAATTATAAAAAGTTACAAGATATGGTTAGAGGACTAACAAAAATTTCAGCTTCTAAAGGAGTGTGTGAAGGATGTGTGTTAGGTAAACACCATCAAGATCCTTTTGAATTAGGAAAATCATGGAGAGCTAATCATCCAGTGCAACTCCTTCATAGTGATTTATGTGAACTAGGTTATCCATTACTTTCAAGAGCTAGGTACCTTGTTAGTTTTATCGATGATTATAGTAGGCGAGTATGGGTTTATTTTCTTGAAAGAAAAAAAGAAGTATTTGAAGTTTTTCAAAAGTTTAAAGAATTAGTTACAAACCAAAGTAGAAAAAGAATTAAAAGCTTAAGGACAGATAATAGGGGTGAATATTGCAATAATGCATTTGAATCATTTTGTGAAAATTATGGTATTAAGATGCAAAAGATAATTCCTTATACCCCTCAAGAGAATGGAGTTGTTGAAAGAGTGAATATAACTCTTTTCGAAATGGCTCGTATGTTGCATTCCAAAAGTTTCCATAATAAATTTTGGAGGTTGGCAGTTTCTTGTGTTGCACATATTGTGAATAGAATCCCTAGCAAATCTCTCACAAATATTACCCCTGAAGAAGCATGGAGTGGTAGAAAACTTTTACAAAACCAAGTTTAAGTCAGATGGTGCTATTGAAAAATTCAAGGTTATACTGGTTGTCAAAGGGTTTAATCAAAAGAGGGTCTTGATTATGAAGAAACATTCGTGCTAGTTGTTAAAATAAATATAGTTAGAATTATTGTCTCCTTGGCTACAAGTCTTGGGTGGCATATTCATCAAATGGATGTTAAAAATGATTTCTATAATGGAGACTTATATGATAAAATATATATAGATCAACCACGAGGTTTTATAGATCAAGAAAATCCTAACTTTGTTTGTAGATTAAAGAAATCTTTTTATGGTCTAAAACGAGCACCACAAGCATGGAATGAGAAAATTGACAATTAATTTCGACTTCATGAGTTTAAAAGGTGTAAATCATATCCTAATCTTTATGTGAAAAAAATTGATGATGAGCTTATTGTTATTGCACTTTATGTAGATGATTTACTTATTGTTGGACCAAATATTGGGTTAATCACCGATTTAAGATTTGATCTTAAGAAGGAATTTCATATGAGTAATTTGGGAGAACTCGATTAATTTCTCAATTTACAAGCCTACAGACTCTATGATGGATTATTCATCTCACAATCAAAGCATGCTTTAGATGTTTTAGAAAAATTTAATATGAATGATAGAAATCCAACAACTACTCCCTTTCAATTACGATTCAATCTTACTAAAGAATGTACTTCCAAAAAAGTAGATGCCACTTTGTATAGACAAGTTGTTGGTAGCTTGGTTTATTTGACTCATTGTAGAGTAGATATTTGTTTTGCAGTCAATCTTGTATCATGGGTTATGCAGGCACATAAAGAAATCCATTGGTTAGCTACTAAGAGAATTTTGAGATACATTTGAGGAACACTACACTTTGGCATTCACTATAGCTACTAGACTTCAATTTCTTTGGTTGGATATATAGATTCAGATTGGGGAGGTGATATTGATGACAAGAAATCTACCATTGGTTACATTTTTAAGCTTGGATCAAGTCCAATTACACGAAGTAGTAAATTACAAGCAACCACAACACTATCTTCATGTGAAGTAGAATATAGAGCAGAAAAAGAAGTGGAAAAGGAAGTAGTTTGGATGAAAAATATCTTATTCGAGCTTGTTCTTCCTCAAAGTTCTGCTATCACTTTGTATTGTGACAATCAAAGAACCATCCCAGTTGCCAAAAATATAGTTTTTCATGCTAAAACAAAGCATATTGAGCCTTACGTTCACTATATTCAAGATTTATTTCAATAAAATATTATCAATCTACAATTTTGTCCAAGTGAAGAAAAAACAATTGATATATTTACTAAGAGAATGAATAAGGAAAAAAAATTGAAATTAAGAGGAATGCTTGGTATGTTAGAGGTAAACATTAAGAGGGGATAGTGTTATAATTTTCTCCTATCCTTTGTATCTTCTTTGTAAAATTCTAGCCAATCTTAAGGGGGGGATGTTAAGGTATAAGATTATCTAGAATGTGTGGAATGTTCTAGAGATAAGATTGTCTAAAATGTGTGGAATGTTTTAGAGAGATAGAACTTTCTAAAAGAGACAAATAACTAGAAGTTGTCTAGAAGTTGTCCAAGAACAAGAATGTTCTAGGTTTATAATTCTCTAGAATTCTAGAAGTTTCTAAGCTCAACTATAAATATGAGGTTTCTCATTGTGAGCGGCAATGAAAGGTAATGCAATTCAATGTATTGTAATGTGATGTGATTGAATGTTCTAGAATTAGATATAATAAAATCTAGATCTCTACATTATTGAGTACTCTATTTTCCCTACTAATAGTTGTTATTTCAATTTATCATAGTATTTTGGGCCTATTTTCAAAATATAATTGCTCACAAGTAGAACTTGTTCTAGAAGAATTATAGTCTCCAAAACAATATCGTCATCATGAGTGTGCACCAATTAATTTAGGAGTGCATAGTGCTATGTGGTTAAGATTGCAAGGATCCCTAGAGGCCAATACAACATGAGGAAAAGATACCAATCCTAAATATGAGAATATTCCATTGTGGATATGTGTGGAAGATCATATAGGATTGAAACCTACTATCAATTGAGTAATGTGATGAACAATGTGAAACAATAATAAGTTTTCTCAATTGTAAGTTTTCCCAAATAAGAGATTGAATCTTAGTTGAGGGGTAGTAGCATGAAAAATGTGGTGTCGATGGCCTTTTCCTTGCAAATAATGAAGGAGGTAGCATGGTGGTGGAGTATTAGTCAAAATAATTTCTCACAACAAGGACTTGAGCAAGAAAATTTGTAGTCTCAAAAGCAATATCTTCTTCATGAGTGTGCAAAAAATATTTGAGTGCATGGTGCCTTGTGGTTAAGATCACAAGGATCCTATAGAGATTCATTGTGAAGGAATGCCAGGACAATCATCCCCATCCTTAACAATTTTAGGAAGATGACAAGTTTGGTTATAAAGGTGAAATTGAATTTCTAGGTGGAACCATTAGTGTGATGTTGTATAGTTCTCTAGGAGGTTTTTATCAGTTATTGGAACAATCCCATCATTTGGTAACATGCCTCCAATTATTTCCATCATTTGTGTATCTCTTGAGGTAAGCAACCCAAACTTCACTTTTGAATACTGGTCAAGGACTACTTGGATTATTCATCAAATAAAAATGAAAATCTGAAAGGTGCAATGATACAATACAAATAAAAACTAATAAGCTTTTGTTGTTATAAAATAAAGTTATGAATAAGAATCTCAGTTCATAAGGACATGTACTAAATATAGTATTGAAAATTGGTGTTGTTGGGTTGTGTACATCCAAACAACAACAAAAATAATATTGAGATTCGAAACACATAATCATATCAATGAATCTAGAATTCGGTAAATAATTACATGTACGTTGGTTTGTAGTGAAAGGACACAAAATGTTTAGCACAAATATGAAATTATGGAAACGAACAAATTTAACTCAGAACTACAAACGGTTTGATAGTTAGGTGGTAAGATATAAATTCATGTATGTATCAATCAAAGGTTGACAATCATGAAATTTGAAAGCCTGCAAAAAATAAAGTAGTATGGGAAAAAATAATTGTTAGGCTTTTTGGAGGATCTACATGAGGATTATATCAATGGTTCAATCATAGTAGAAAAAACTGTTTGGGAAAAATTTGACAAGTCAAAAGTATAAGACTTTAAAAAAATGGAGAAAAATAAGGAAAAGATCAATAAAATTCAAATTTTCAAAAAGAAAAAGTAAAAAATTGTAAAAAAAAAGAGAAAAATTATTATTTTTAACTTAAGGGCATTTCCATAACATAGATATATAGAGAGAAAATAAAATAGAGTTTAACCCATGAATTGTATATGATAGATTTTTTTTGTTTATATTCATATTGTTGATTACATAGGAAAATATTCAATTAACTTTTTAAGAGGACAATCATCAAATAGATTTCTAAGTATGGGATCAATTATTGGCTAAGTCTATGAAGAAATTGAGATCAAGAATTATCAGAAAGCGATCTAGCTATTACGAGTAGTGATTGTCGTTGCACCAAAAGATCAACTTGTTAATGCCCGATACAACCACTAGACTTATAGAAGACACAAGAGGTGGTTAAGCCATGTCATGAATCCCGAGGGCAGCGCTAACTATTTTGCCAACAATATCCCCCTTAGCATTGCCCAAGGGGATTCTAACCTATTACCAAGATCTGATACCACTTGTTACAAGTAATGGTTGTTGTTGCACCAAAAGATCGACTTGTTAATGCCTGATACAACCACTAGACTTATAGAAGACACAATAGGTAGTTAAGCCATGTCATGAATCCCGAGGGGAGAGCTGGCCATTTTGCCAACACTAGCTACTGTTAGGAATTTAGTAAAAGGGGAAGCCATTTTGAAGTGATCCAAGACTTTCATTGCAATTGTGGCAAGGCATTTTGTGGGGATAGTTTAATATTTGAGAAACCTTATCAAATCATATTCCACAATTGCAATGCTTTCTATTCCATAAATGGAAAATGTTAAGTTCTTTATACGGCATAGAATTCATCAAAATATATTTGTTGAGTTTAAGTAAAATATTAGCAAGCCACTAGTTTTGACTATGTGTGTGTGTATATGTATATGTATATGTGTGTGTATGTATATATATATATATATATATATATAGTTAAACACGTCAAAAAATTGAGGGGGGGGGAGGTGAATCACTCATAAACCATATAGATGATAATGACTGATATATCAATATTAACTCTGGTGTTGTAGAGGGTTTGGAGAAGGTTGGGGCTTCTCTTCTTCAAGATGGGTTGTCTTTGGGGATGCCTCATTCCTCCATGGTGTTGCCTTCTTCCTACCCTGTGTCTGTTGTTTTAGCGACATCCTCTGTTGCTATGAATAGGGTGTGTGCTGCGGTTGGAACATCTTCTTTGGGGGTTGTTGGTCCTGCTTCTAAGGCTCCTATGGGGTTCATAGTGTCTTTTGCTGAAGTGGTTTCTGATCTTTTGTATA
Source organism: Chamaecyparis obtusa (assembly GCA_027943335.1). Taxonomy (NCBI): domain Eukaryota; kingdom Viridiplantae; phylum Streptophyta; class Pinopsida; order Cupressales; family Cupressaceae; genus Chamaecyparis; species Chamaecyparis obtusa. The sequence goes on along the minus strand of BSBK01000620.1, from coordinate 2,841,080 downwards.
CATGGAAGGAGAGACTAGTAATGTACATGAAATAGAAAATAAAGATGTCGAGCAACATCAAAAACCTATCAAGTTACAATAAGATAATGTCAAGCATTAGGAGGATGCTGCTGAGAAATCATGAGAGGAAGAAGAGAATATAAAAGATGAACTTGAAGATCTAGAGCAAGAAGAAAGATGACTTGAGCCTACATTAGCATAGTATGTGAGAAGACATCATAAACCATACCAAATCATTGGAGATAAAGAATCTGGAGTCATAACAAGAAGTAAGTTGAAAGATCAAACATGCTTGTTATGTGAGTTTGAGCCTAAGATAGTGAAATATGCTTTGGACAATGAATATTGGATTCAAGCCATGAATGAGAAAATTGAACAGATAGAAAAAAACAAAACATGGACACTAGTACCGAGACTAGAGGACAAGAATGTTATTGGAACAAAGTGGGTGTTCAGAAATACGCTGAATGAACATGGAGAAGTCACAAGGGAAAAAGCTATATTGGTATGCAAGGGATATGCACCGGAAGAAGGCATTGAATATGGGGAGACATTTTCCCCAGTTACAAGATTGGAAGGAGTGAGAACTCTACTTGCATATGCAGCTTACAAAAGATTCAAAGTATATCAAATGGATGTCAAATCTACATTTTTGAATGGAATACTAGAAGAAGAAGTATACATTGAACAACTAGAAGGATTTTTTGATCCAAGCAAGAAGAACATGGTTTGTAAACTACATAAAACACTATATGGATTGAAACAAGCCCCTAGAGCATGGTATGAGAGATTGCATAATTACCTGATAAAGATTGGATTTGCAAGAATAAATGACAACAATAATTTGTACTTGAAGATTGAAAAAGATAAAGGGATATTATTAGCTAAAATATTTGTTGATGATATCATATTTGGAGGACAAGATGCACTATGCCAAACATTTTCAAATGAGATGCAAACTGAATTTGAGATGTCTATATTTGGAAGACAAGATGCACTATGCCAAACATTTTCAAATGAGATGCAAACTGAATTTGAGATGTCTATATTTGGAGAGATCAAATTCTTTTTTGGTTTGCAAGTTTATCAGATGAAGAAAGGTATCTATATTACACAATCTAAGTATGTCAAGGAGATACTGAAAACTTTTGGCATGGAGGACTCTAGACCAATAAGTACACCCATGGCTAGTGGAGAGAAATTATCAAAGAATGATGATAGAGCTGAAGTAAATCAAACCTTTTATAGATCAATGATTGGAAAGCTATAATATGTTGTTCACAACATACCAGATATTTCCTTAGCAGTTTGGATTGTTGCAAGATTTTATGCCAATCCTAAGGAGAATCACACGATGGAAGTAAAAAGGATACTAAGATATCTAAAAGGAACAAAGGATTATGGACTGTATTATAAGAACAATGAAAAATTTGAATTGAAAGTTTACACTGATGCAGATTGGGTAGGAAATGTGGATGATAGAAAGAGTACAAGTGGTGGTGAATTATTTCTAGGAAAGAGATTAATCTCTTGGACAAGAAAGAAACAAAATTGTATTTCCCAACCTACAACAGAAGCTGAATATGTAGCAGTAACAGTTAATTGTTCAAACCTAGTGTGGATCAAGCAATTGTTGGAAGGTATGAAGGAAGAAATTACTGAGCTAGTTGTTATTTTCTATGATAACACAAGTGTTATCAATATATCAAAGAATCCTATGATGCACACTAAGACTAAGAAGATTGCTATCAAGTATCATTACTTGAGAGAGCTAGTTCAAGACAAGGAAGTGAGACTAGAGTATGTGAATATAAAGGAACAGTTAGTAGATATATTCACTAAGACATTACCTAAGGATGCTCATGAGTATCTAAGAGAAAAATTAGGGGTGATTCCTCTAATTGAGGCTACCTAGAATCATATAGGAGAATTGCATAAAATGTACTAATCAAAATATATGGAAAATTGATGCAAGGGAGGTCACACTTTAGGAGTTTCCTAGAGTTGTGAAGAGTAAAGCACAAGAAGTTGATCAATCATAAGAAAGATGACAAAGGGAGTATGAAGTCTAGAGAATTGACATGAAGATATCTACATGGTGAAGATGAATGTCTTTGGCATTGTTGTAAAAGAGGGAGAGAAGATTTAGTGAACCTGAGGGAGAGATATAGAAAGAGATTCAAAAGGAGTTATTCTAAGAAAAGAGGGAGAGATTGAATATGATGGAGGGATTCAGTAAACTTGTGAACATATAAAAATAGGAGAACTCTATCCAAGAGAAAGATGATATTTGGATATGAATCAGAATGAATTTTTGGATTATATGGTAACTTGCATATGGTGTTTCATGTGGTGTTTCCATCAATGCCAAAGAGGGAGAGTGTTGGAATCTACAATTGAAACAATTGTTATATTTTCATTGATGTCAAACCTTAACTGGTGAGACAATTTCTATCTAGTAAAGTACCATATCTTTTGATTGATTAAGAGGATTTGAAAAAGGAGATAACAAGAGGACCTAGTGAAAGGTTGAGTTATGATAAATTACAATGGGTACTTGATTAGTTGGGACATTGGAAAGGTAATGTGTTGTTTATCTATAACACTAAGTGAAGAAGTTAGTTGATTTGAAACATAGAAGGAATGAGGAAATAAATTCTAGAAACATAGGCTTAACTGAGAAAAAGAGAAGAAATTCAGTGTAAGCTGAGTGATGCTAGTGTTGACCGAGCACCAGTATAAGCTAAGTAAATTTAGTGTCGATTGAGCATCAGTAATAGCCGAGTATCAAAGAATTAACTGAGAAAAGGAAATGTGTTGTGGTTCAACAACACATGCCCCATTTTGGCCACTCAGCCAAATGGGAACCCTCTTTTTTTATTGCTTTTAGTTTCTTTAAGGGACCTGTATGGTCGATTTGATTAGGCACCCAATGAGTCAGATTGTGGGCATGTGTGCTCCTGATAGTTGGATGTCAATTGAGTTGATTCTTTTGGTGTTTTTTCCCTCCTCTTTTCTTTTTCCTTTTTTGGCTTCTTTTTGTTTGTGTGTTCTTTTCATTGAGTTTGTTTTTTCTTTTTCTTGTAGACTTACTTGCTCTAGTTTAATTTCATATTTTCAATAAAGATTGATGACAAGGCATCCTTTGTGGTTGCAAAACTGAGAATCTCAATGTGGCATGTTGGGAACTGATGAGTTAAGAGGAATTCTTCGATGGGATTCAATTGCAGTTGTATGAAGATGTTGTCAAATGACAACAAAAATGTTGGATGTTATCAAGTTGCCCAAGGTTTAAAAGTTCAAGATTTCAAAGTTCAAAAGTTCAGAGTTCAGAGGTTGAGTTTGGAGTTCAAGTTTTTCAGAGTTTTGGAGGTTGAAAAGGCCGAAATACCAAAATTCCTCACAACCTTGAAAGGTCAAAAAAATGTTGTGGACTTAGCCATTTTTCTGAAAAATCCAAAAAAATTTGTGGACTTAGACATTTTTCAAAAAAAAAATTTGTGGACTTAGAAAATTTTGTGTTCTTATTTTTTCATTCTCCTAAAATTTTGGACTTCCTAAAATTTTGGCCTTCCTAAAATTTCGGCCTTTCGGCCTTCCTATTTTTTTAGCCTCCTAAAATTTTAGACTTCCTAAAATTTCAGCCTTCCTAAAATTTTGGCCTTTCGGCCTTCCTATTTTTTTGAACTCTGAAAAGTCTGAAAGTGCAAAAGTTGGAGGAGAGTTTTTTTTGGCCTCCTAAAATTTCAGACTTCCTAAAATTTCGGCCTTTCAACATTCCTATTTTTTCAACCTCTGAAAATTCTGAAAGTGCGAAAGTTGGAGAGTTTTTTTTGGCCTCCTAAAATTTCGGACTTCCTAAAATTTAGCCCTTCCTAAAATTTTGGCCTTTCGGCCTTCCTATTTTTTTGGCCTCTGAAAAGTTTGAAAGTCTGAAAGTCCGAGAGACAAGGAGTTTTGTACTTAGCCATTTTTGAAGACCTTGTTTTTTGGCATTTCGGCTCTGGAAGAACTTTCGGCCTTTGAAAGTCCAAAGTCTGAAACTTGGGAAAAGAGACTTGACACTTAGTCATTTTTGGGGCTTGGGTTTTTCGGACCAATTGTCGGGATTTGGGCATTTTTTGGCACATCTAAAGTTTAACTCCAATTATCTCAGAGTTGATTTTACAGTCAACTAGACTTCTTTTTTGGGGGTCATTTCTGCATGATTTTGGGATCTCTTCCAGTTGAGTCCACGTGGAGAAGCCGCAACCAAGGATCAAGGGCAGAAACATGAATATTATCAAGAGCATGCACAAGTTCCAGCTCCATTTTCAAGATGTTTAATGCATGATTTACTCAAAGTTTTGTAATGCACAAGGTTTAATGTCGTGCTAGGGTAGTTTAGCTAAGCTTTAGAGGTAGTTTCTTTAATGTAATCTCTAGTTTAGTTTCATTTTCATGTTTTACAAGCAGCCAAACCCTAGCTGCAAAAATAAGAGCCCAGCTCTATAAATTGTAAGAAAAATGATGTAATGAGGGTCGATTTGATCATTAATACAATACATACAATTGGTGCTTCATTCATGGTGTGATTTTTCTGCTATCTATGTGAAGTTTATGAATGTGTGATTTGCTCATTCTTTATTTCAAAGAGCCAATTAATTGTTTGATGATTTTAAGTCTGCGATTCATTAGTTCAGTGTTTGTTGGTATTAAATTACTTTGTTGTGACGAATCTCCAAGAGGATTGTTCTTTGGTGCTTAAAGATTAACTTGTCTCACATGTGTGCACATCTGGGGTGGCTTCGTGATCTGATGAGTTTTGGCTTATCATACATCTATGTTTATTTCATTCCGTTGATGATTGCATCTACATAGTTGAAGATTGTGAAATGTTCTGATCTCTGTTTTGTGGGTTTCCTCATCTTCTCAATTATTTAATTTGTAAAGTGGTGTGGTATTACTTTATGTCCATTATATTTCCTTTCGACAATTTCTTTCACATTATTGTGACCCTACTCTTTCTTACCCTCTTTGCACATCATTTTTAGTAGATTAAGTAGATTAGTGTTGTTTTATCATAAATCTAAAAATAAAAAAAGAGATATCTTGGTATTCTAAAGTCTGTTTTGCAGAATCCCTTAAGAGATGAACTAGCAAAGGCTTCCTTGTTAATAGACTCATATATGTCTTTCGTTGAGCTATCCAAGCAGTTGAGACCCAGCCATAAGGAACCTTGAGATTGATCCTGCCAATCTTCCAAGAGGGGGATTTTCCCTTGCAAATTCCTAGCCGTTGTCTTTTTGTAAAAACAATGCTCAACAGAAGTGGCACTAGAAGGAGGGCCTGAACTAAAAGGTTTTCAAGTTATAATGACGCTAAACAAGTTGGATGTTGGGAAAATCTAGCTTCAATGGATAGTCCATTGTGTATACCGAGAGGTCTCCATGAGATTCCTCTACATGCACATAATAGGCTTCCTTTTTTCTTCCCTAATAATGGAGAAAATGCTACAAATCATGTAAGCATTTGCAAGGATCTAATGCCTTTTTTCAAAATTGAACATGAAGATGTTGTTTGCAATCTATTTGTCAAGACATTTAAAGGTGTAGCGCTTCAATGGTATGAAAGACTCTCATCCAATTCTATTTTCTCATGGATTGAATTAAAGGATTTATTCTTAATTCAATTTGATCCCAATGTGAGTTCACAAGATTCACTATTTTATTTTTCTACTATAAGAAGGACACCTGAAGAGTCCATTGCCTAATTTAATCATTGATTTCTTCTCATGTATCAAAGGGTTCAAGATTTGGAAATGATGACACATGATTCAATGTTAAAAGAACATTATTTATGGTGTTTGGATGTCTCATTTGCATGCACAATCAGATCTTTTGGAGAAATTCCTACTTTTCATAATGCATTCAACAAGGCTCTTTTTTTGGCATTATGTGGATGTGATGTTACAAATGGTAAAAATAGTCCTGATGGAAGTTTGAATATGTAATTGATTGAATGTTTCCAATCATTACAGCTATATGTCAACTTGGTGAATACATCAAATCAGCTACAATCATCTCATTCAACCAATTACAACATGCCTGATAGCCATATGATGCAATCAGCCAATCAAAAGAATTGGATCAATTACTTTTGAGATCATATTTGGGGTCAAAATTCCCATGATACAACCTTGGACACAAGTATTTTGCCACCCAATGATGCTCCTATAGAGATCTTTTCATATTCTTACTATACTCCATTGCTCAATCCATCAAAACATGATGATACTTCAAATGGAAAGCTTTCTAGTCAGTTATACGAGTGCGATAAGTTGTGCAATAATGAAAGTGAAATGATCTTAAATGTTGATTGTAATTCAGAATGCAAGTTACCAAATGATTTTTTGACAAAAATCAGTCATGGGATAACAAAAAATGATGAACAAATCTAGGAGGATGAGAGATATTCAATGCTGCCCCAGAATTATTGCCATGAAAGAGAAACAAGTACAAAATATTTGTCATCTTCACAAGTTAATTTTGATGACACTTTTGATGCTGAAAAAGATTCACACAACAAAGATAGAGATAATCATTGTTGGGTAGATATTCCACTTGAACAAAATAGATTGGATGAGAAATTGAAAGAATTGGCTATTCTTATATCATTATTAGATTTTTCATGGATGGAAGGATGAAGAATACACCTCACAAATCAACATTGTGAGATGGATTGCCCTATTTTTCTTGGAAAGATGGACTTCTATTTGAAAGGAAAGATGACTATTGAAGAGATAGTAATTCCTATAGCAGATCATTGGGATAGTCAATCAAGCGAAGAAGAGGAACATGATCAAATTCATGAGACTTTGGAAGATATGGATTTGCCTAATGAGAAAGATAAAGTGATTGGAATACAAGAAAATGAGGGCAAGAAAATTTCCAATGATGAGGAGAGTGAAATCATAAATACATTCATAGACATCTTCATGAAAGAAGAAAGTGGAAAGGTCTCTTCTCGAGAAATCATAAGTGATGATGCGCTAACCCTTTTGAATGCTAATCATGATGGAGCCCAAATAAATGAGATACAAGAAGTTCAAGAGGATGATCAAAAGGAAGATGATGAAGATGAAAAATTGTGCCTTGAGGTAGGGGAATCTTAGCATTTACAAATCAACAAACAAGATGACTCTCAGTTTTTGTCATCAGGGGAGGTAGACAAGGTTCTTGATTTTGTATCATGTTTGAGTAATGAAATGTCCATTTATGGGTATTTCATGCATATATCAAAACTTGCAGTATCCAATTCATGTAGGATTCATCCTTTTGGGATACATTCAGAGGTAAGTTGTCTTGAATTATTGTTAGCTTGGGAGATCACCTTAGAAGGTAAGTACAACTTTGAACATGTCTCTTTGAGGCATGAGCGAGAAAATAATTTGAATGCTGATTCTAACATTTCTTGCAATTTTGAAGACATGCTTATGAGTGAAATTCTTAGCCCTAATGAGGTCAAATGTGATGATTTATTATTTATGACTAATGATAATTATAACAGGGATCACAATCTGGATGATTTGCCTCTTGAACCTTATTGTAATGACAAGTATAGTACATCACTAATGCATATGTTTTCTTATGGTGTGCATGCACTTGAGGAGAATAGATTGGTGTACCATGAGAGAAGACCTCCAGAACAAGAAATCACATTGAGTGAGTATATGCCCATGGTTGGGAACTCACTAAACCAGGTTGTATCTATCCATTATCACTTGCTTTTTGATGATTTTCAGTTTGAATATGATAAAGGCGAAAAAACTTGTTTGTGGATTAATCATGATAATGGAGAGTTGCCACAACTTTTGATTTTGTGTAATTTGTACCCAAAATTTGAACAAAAATTATCTAAATTTTATTTTTCTAAGTACAAAGATGAGTTTGCATTCCTTAGAACTATGGGTGCGTTGTTACTAATGCATGGAAAGAAAAAATAGTTAATAAGAAACTCATATGCTTGTTGTTCTAAGTTTTCTGTATATAATTTAACTTTAGCTGTAATTAGGAAGGTGTTAGTTAGTTTCCCTTGTGTTTTAGTGGTTAAGTTTTGTTTTGTTAGTGGGTCAGTTTCATTCCTTGTTGCTTGAGTGTTTTTTTTTTCTTTTTTTTTGTCAGTCTGGGGAAAAGAGAGTTTTGTCGAGGTTTTTTCCTTACAAGCGGTCCATCCCAAGTGATCTTTGATAGGAGGCAGAGGTATTTCTTAGTCAAAATTTTTAAAGTAATTAATCTTGCAAGAAATTGTATACATGGATCATGAATGGTAATACCTTTCACTGGCAATCAAGTTGATATTTAAAGTTGACCATCCTCAACACATTACACACTCTAAACATGATATTTTGGTTGTTGATTTCTTGGGTAAGTATCAGTTGGAGTTGATCGGAACCTATTGTTATGGGTGACCTCATATCTCAGAACCCTTCTCCATCTACATCTTGACTTGAAGAGACAAAATCAAAAGGAGGAATGCATAAAGAAAGGTCAACAGGGAAAAGAAAAGTTCAAATGCTTGGGTGGCATAGCCTAATCGCTACCCAGGTTCCCAAAAAACAAGGAAGAAGAAAAGGAAAAAATTAGGAATGAAAGTACTGAGGTGGCATAGCCTAAGCGCTACCTTAGCATACCAAAAATGCTAAATTGAAGACAATGGAAAATGCAACAATATTTAGAGTGCAATGGCTCAAGAAAAGTCACCTTCCATGTAAATAATGTTGACTCTAAAGGAACCCTCCAAAAATAAAAGAATCTCACATCTTGTCAGAAGATAGAGAAAGGTGACTCCAGAAACCTCTACCGGGGCTATGAACGCTTGAATGGAAATAGAGTAAGGTTAGAATGAGATTGGGGAAGTCTATGAGAGCAAAAAAAGATTAGCTCCAAGTGTTTCTCATCTAGGAAACCTTCATCCAAGTGTTGAAAGAATGAACACACAGATGCACTCACTAGATGAAACAACAATGGACTTCAATTTTGAAAAGTTGGTGAAAGAATATTTTCATGAATGGTGCTTGTGTTCAGTTTATTGCTAGACAATTTTTAGATAAAGTTTTCTAGTAAAGAAATGCCTTGGTCATTTCTCCTTTTGTCAGGGCTATTTATTGTGGTTCCACAACACACGCCCCATTTTGGCCACTCAACCAAATGGGGACCCCCTTTTTTTTCGCTTTTAGTTTCTTTAAGGGACTCGTATGGTAGATTTGATTAGGCACCCAATGAGTCAGATTGTGGACACGTGTGCTCCCAATAGTTGGATGTCAATTGAGTTTATTCTTTTGGTTTTTTTTCTCTCCTCTTTTCTTTTTCCTTTTTTGGCTTCTTTTTGTTTGTGTGTTCTTTTCATTGAGTTTGTTTTTTCTTTTTCTTGTAGACTTACTTGGTCTAGTTTAATTTCATATTTTCAATAAAGACTAATGACAAGGCATCCTTTGTGGTTGTAGAATTGAGAATCTCAATGTGGCATGTTAGGAACTGGCGAGTTAAGAGGAATTCTTTGATGGGATTGAATTGCAGTTGTATGAAGATGTTGTCAAATGACAACAAAAATGTTGGATGCTATGAAGTTGCCCAAGGTTCAAAAGTTCAAGATTTTGAAGTTCAAAGTTCAGAGTTCAGAGGTTGAGTTTGGAGTTCAATTTTTTCAGAGTTTCAGAGGTTGAAAAGGCCGAAATGCCAAAATTCCTCACAACCCCAAAGGGCCAAAAAAATGTTGTGGACTTGGCCATTTTCCTGAAAAATCCAAAAAAATCTGTGGACTTAGAAATTTTTCGGAGAAAAAATTTGTGGAGTTAGAAAATTTTGTGTTCTTATTTTTTCAGCCTCCTAAAATTTTGAACTTCCAAAAATTTCGGCCTTCCTAAAATTTCAGCCTTTCGGCCTTCCTATTTTTTCAGCCTCCGAAAAGTTCGAAAGTGCGAAAGTTGGAGGAGAGTTTTTTTCGGCCTTCCTATTTTTTTGGCCTCCTAAAATTTTGAACATCCTAAAATTTTGGCCTTTCGGCCTTCCTATTTTTTCAGCCTCCAAAAGGTTTGAAAGTGCGAAAATTGAAGGAGAGTTTTTTTTGGCCTCCTAAAATTTTGGCCTTTCAACCTTCCTATTTTTTCGGCCTCTGAAAAGTCTGAAAGTGTGAAAGTTGGAGAGTTTTTTTTGGCCTCCTAAAATTTCGGACTTCCTAAAATTTTGGCCTTTCTAAAATTTTGGCCTTTTGGCCTTCCTATTTTTTTCGACCTTCGAAAAGCTCGAAAGTCTGAAAGTTTGAGAGAGGAGAAGTAGTTTTGTACTTAGTCATTTTTGAAGACCTTGTTTTTTGACATTTCGGCCCTGGAAGAACTTTTGGCCTCCGAAAGTCCAAAGTCTGAAACTTGGGAAAAGGGACTTGACACTTCGTCATTTTTGGGGCTTGGGTTTTTTGAACCAACTATCGAGATTTGGGCATTTTTTGGCATGTCTGAAGTTTAACTCCAATTATCTCAGAGTTGATTTTCCAGTCAACTAGACTTCTTTTTTTGGGGTCCTTTCTGCATGATTTTGGGACCTCTTCCAATTGAGTCCATGTGGAGAAGCCGCAACCAAGGATCAAGGGCAGAAATTTGAAGATTATCAAGAGCATGCACAAGTTCCAACTCCATTTTCAAGATGTTTAATGCATGATTTACTCAAATTTTTGTAATGCACAAAGTTTAATGTCGTGCTAGGGTCGTTTAGCTAAGCTTTAGAGGTAGTTTCTTTAATGTAATCTCTAGTTTAGTTTCATTTTCAAGTTTTATAGGTAGCCAAACCCTAGCTACGAAAATAAGAGCCCAGCTCTATAAATTGTAAGAAAAATGATGTAATGAGGGTCGATTTGATCATTAATACAATACATACAATTGGTGCTTCATTCATGGTGTGATTTTTCTACTATCTATGTGAATTTTATGAATGTGTGATTTGCTCATTCTTTATTTCAAAGAGCCAATTGATTGTTTGATGATTTTATGTCTGCGATTCATTAGTTCGGTGTTTTCTGGTATTACATTGCTTTGTTGTGACAAATCTCTGAGAGGATTGTTCTTTGGTGCTTAAAGATTAACTTGTCTCACGTGCGCACACATCTAGGGTGGCTTCATGATCTGATGAGTTTTGGCTTATCATACGTCTGTGTTTGTTTCGTTCCACTGATGATTGCATCTACATAGCTGAAGATTGTGATATGTTCTGATCTTTGTTTTGTGGGTTTCCTTATCTTCTCAGTTATTTAATTCGCAAAGTGGTGTGGTATTATTTTATGTCCATTAGATTTCCTTTCAGTAGTTTCTTTCACATTCTTGTTACCTTACTCTTTCTTACCGTCTTTGAAAATCATTTTTAGTAGATTAAGTAGATTAGTGTTGTTTTATCATAAATCTGAAAATAAAAAAAGAGATATCTTGATATTCTAAAGTCTATTTTGTAGAATCCTTTAAGAGATGAACTAGAAAATGCCTCCTTGTTAACAGAATCACATATGTCCTCCATTGAGCTATCCAAGAGGTTGAGACCCAGCCATAAGGAACCTTGAGATTGATCCTGTCAATCTTCCAAGAGGGGGATTTGCCCTTGCAAATTCCTAGTCGTTGTCTTCATGTAAAAATGATGCTCAACACAATGTTTTCTGAGAAGAACAATTTTAGTGATGACTGAGCTATCCAGTTATGATCGAGCAGATGAACATAGTATTAACCAAGTGTCAATAATTTATAGTTTGTGAAGGAATTGAGATTCCCAGCCGACATAGTTGAATTCTTGGGATATGTAAAATGTGTTGAAGATAAAGATGAATGACTTAGAGCATTTAATGCATGGTAAACCATTTTCTTATGGATTCAAGGAGAAGTTTGAGAAGTATCTAGAAGGATAAGGAGGAGAACAAAATGTTGGAAGGATTCAATGAATTTGACCTAAACCTAAGATCTACGGAAGAGATTAAGTGACAAAAGATTAAGCTACATAATGAAGGAGGTATAAGGATGACCTAGTTGTGGGTTATGTAGTGTGGTGAGAGGTTGATTGATGAACCTAAGAAGAAGGTTGAGAAGATTTGAATAGAGTTGAGGTGATTGCTTGAAGGGATTTTTGAGCAGATTAGAGATGGAGATTACAATGAAGGTCATTTAGTAAATCAACATATGAACTTATTGGATCTACATTTGCAAAGTGAGTTATATATTTTAGATCAAAACCTATTGTTACTTTATAACCATTGCATCAATGAAAATCCTTTAATCAAGGTTGACCTAACAGTCATTTGTAAACCCTTTTAATCAAGGTGATATTCTAATGGGATGTTCTTAAGTCCTCTAACAAGACCACTCCTAACAGGGTGATTAAACCCTTTAACAGGGTCACACCTAGCAGTGTGTATTGTAACCTTTAATAGGGTTGGCTCCTCATAGAGCTCACTTTAGAAGAGTGAAAATTTGGTAGCATGTTACTGGTGGTTTTTCTCTTATTGGTTTTCCACATTAAATCTCGATGTCATACTTGTGTGAATGTTATTTGATATATTATGTTGTTAAGAGTTTTATATTTTTTAAGTTGATTACTTTTGGACAGTGGACTGCAAGTTTTATGTTACTAATTATATTTTATAGAGATCGAGTGAATTGCTGAATAGATCTAAGTTGGTTGAAGTGTTGAAAAGTTGAATTGGTACATCTAGACCTAAGGATAACTAATTCACCCCCCTCTTAGTTATTCTAAAATCATTCTAATAGTGGATTTCTATTGCATATCCTTTGTTCTTGGTTTGGGGATTTTTTTGTCCTATGGTAGTCTGGTGTTCTCATTTTTCTATCTTTCGACTACCTTCCAGATGTGGGTTCCAGGTCCTATCAAAATGTAATTGTAAAGGGTTTTAGGTCCCTTCAAAACCTATATTTACTTTAATAAAAAACTAAGATGTTTTATAAGAATAACAAAAAAATATATTTTATAACTATGACACTCCAAGTCCTACCTTCCAGACAATTAAGAGTTCTATTGTAATATAAAGGGAATAATCTTGTAGTTTGTGAATGACATTATACATAAAAGATCATCTTCATGCCTCTTACAACGATAAAAAAGAATGTTTCTTTGTTTAATCTAGGTTAGTCATTCTAATGAAATCTATAATGAATAATTAAACTTTGTTAATTTAGAGCTAGGTACATGACCATGAATAAATATTTAAAAATTAAATGCAATAGTGTACTTATCTCTACAACCAATGAATATGTAAAATTGACTTATCTCATTCTTGTATTTTAGTTCCCTTAAAAGAATATGGTCTTATATGTTGCAAATTTTAAAAAATCTCAAGTTTGCAACTAAATATTCATTCATCAAATTGATCTCTTTATTACATTAGCTATCACTTTATAAAGCCTTCCAACCCACAACTACTCACAACCACCTAACAATTAACAACTAACTAACAAACAACTAAAAACTAATCCTAACACCCTCCTTTACTAGTGCTAACATAGGAAACTTTAAGATCTCCTCCTTCAATGACAAAACCCATTGGATGTAAGTTTTCATGATAATACATTCTTATAATAAATCTTTCAAAACTGAATTTTGTTAAAGATACATTATTGCTCCAATTACATAGAATTATTATAACTATAGTAAAGACATCAATAATTCAAAGTCTTAAAATCTATATGATAAACCTCATTGGTAGTGGCTTAAATTATTGGTCCTTTCAAATGGTGTAACTACTTGATCCACTATCTAAAAAACAATTATATTTGACCACCATGGCTATTAACATTATCATATTTCCACACTCCATTTTTAATACAAGTTAGTTTCTAGATTTGATTGTGTGTTTTTTTTTAGCATCAACGTTTTGGATCATGATCTGAAACGTTGATGCTAAAAAAACACACACAATTGCATCCAAAAACTAACTTGTATTAACCATGGCTATGTTATTCTACCAATTGGATTTTTCACCTTGGAAATTCCAATATCATATATTTCTTCTTTCAAGAGGTTTACTTAAGTTCAAACAATATAACCATTCCCCAAAAAGCCTTTTTGAGACATAATCAACCACTATCTTTTTTGGCATTTTAATCTTAAGCTTGACTATAGTAGAATTCCATAGCGGCTGATTTTTGGATACAAATACATCTCTTTACATACTTTCCAACTAAGTTGTAACATTTGATAGAGACACACCCAACTTGCTAGTTGGTCTTGGAATGTATCATTCTATTACTTTGGAAATATTGTGCCATCTCTTGGTATTGCAAATTGTAGGTTGGGTTGAGCTTCATGTAAAATTATAGGTGGGGTTCTATGGGGGTGTTAAGCTTTTATTTTTGAGGAAGAGTAGGTTCTATGAAAAAAAAATGTTACAAAATTATTTGAAATCTTTTCCTAAAATTAGAACCTCCTACTTTTTAGCCTTGCATATTTGAGTGAGTGAAAATAGGGTGGGGCTACAGATTGCTCCACCGGCTTAGGAATGTTATCTAGTACTTGTAAAACATCTAATTTTGATTTTAGTTATAAAAAATTTGGACAGAAAATTATTTTGTTTACTTATTTTTATCATGCAAAAATTATAGTAGAGACCATCAACTTTCTTAGAGATTAAATTTTTAAGCTGAACTAAATTATAAAATTAATGGGACCAACAAATCTAAGATATTCCTAAAAAATATCAAACAAATCCATTTGTACATTTTAGGAAGCTCCTTCCACGAGACTCCAACCAAGGCTTTCTCGATTACATTTGCACTTATGGTTTTCATTAATTCTTTTACATTGCTCCATAGACCCCAAAGAGGAAGCCTCACCCACACTTGTAAACAATGGCTTATTAGAAGATTCACAACCATTTGAATGGAAAATTTTCTTGTAATCTGATTCCTCGAGTTCTATAATATCTTGGTAGTTACAAAGAATGACTATAGCCAAATTTATCATCAAATCACACCACCACATCTTGATAGAACAACCAGTGATGGAAGCATTCGGGTCAAATACTCATGACAAGTCCTTGCTGATTTGGGGTGAGAAATCTTTGATGCATTTCAACTATTAAAAACATTTAGCAGCAAAATGCATGAAGCTCTGCTCTTAAGTAGATGCATTCTGAAGATTTTTGAGGTCTCAAACAATTTGTGGACTTCACTTGGGTCAGTAGTTCTTGTAACAAAAAATGTCATTTTAAAAATTGGTGGTTGTTGCCAAAGACAATCTAAAATATATTTTTATTTACAATTATATCCTAATTATCCTCATGAAAACTGATTTTATCAATAGAAAACTTAACATAGAAACCAATACAAGGGGTTTTATTGAACAATAGCTAGAAAACTAAAATTGAGCATAAAGAAAATGAACATAATGGAAGAAAAATACAATATACATGAATGAAAGATGCCAATGTGTTCACTACAAGGGGCACGAGATCTCAACGAGAATCACTGAAAAACATGCAAGAAGGGTGTATGCTATGAACTCTAGAGTTTATATGAGGTGTGCAGAATCATGACAGTCCTTTGTTTGCATCTCTAACTACCAATTATTACACCACTTTTATTCTTCTCTAATTCACCATGATAACCTAACTTAATAGTAGCAATAAACTTGGTCCTTGATAATGTTGGTTCTTCCAATTGATTAATCAAGATCCTCTAAATATTACAACAAGTGGATGGACATAAAAAAGGATAATGGTGTTGTTGGGGAGCATGAATTTACAATCCATTAACTTAATCAATTGAACAAGCAAGGCATGAGTGGAGTGAAAACCAAAGAGGTCTCTTTTGAAACCTTCTTTGATACCATAAGCTGGAAATTTGAGAAAATCTCAAGTCTAGAAACATATAGTCACTCATCTAAAATCAAATCTACATTACATTACCAGCTTCTCTCCTAGCATGTTTGACCATTTGAATAGATCATGCATTTGAGTGTCCTATGGGGGAGCTGGGTGTTGTGGCTTTCTATGGAGAAGGCAATCCCTCATTATTTACAATGGCTCCTTCTACTCCAATGGGTATGTGCATTATGAATGATTGAATGGCTCTACGTAGAATAAATAACAATGTTGTTGTGACTACAGTTCCTTGTTCTATGGTGATGTTTGATATTCCTGGAAATTCTAGTGCTAATGGGGCTGCTTCTATTGTTTTTGGTGAACAGTAGGGGGGGTCGCCCTAAAAGCTCTCTCTCATCTCTTCCTAGACTAGAGTTGGCTCCATACCTAATTGTTGGTGGTTTTGGGGTTGTTACTTCTACTGGGGGAAGGGTTTACCACCCACCCCCTCCAAAGTCTTCTATTGGCAGATGGAGCTATGCTCATGCTGCTAAATTTGCTACTACTATTGCTCTAAAGGTGAAAGCTCAACCCATTTCTTGTGCCTAGGGTATTATGGTGAATGTATGATGTTTAGTGAAAAATGGGAATGGGAAAAACTTTAAATGTATCAAATAGGTACAAATAATAATGGATTGTGTAGGTAGATATATTCAATCCACAAGTGAAATTTGACACGTGAGTATGTTATTTGTCAATATATAATATTCTACTAATGTGGACACAAAGTTAGTAGAAAATGACATTAATACACAAATTTTAATGATCATCATGTTTCCCTCACTTTGATGGTAATGCAAATATAACATGAGTATGCAATTCATATTATATGGACCATTCTCAACAACATGAAAAGTAAATATATAAAAACTCATAAAGGATATAGATTCATACGATGATTCTTTGGTATGCATGATCCATCAAACATAAGTACTTATATACACTACCAAAACAATCAATAGTTAAATGGAGAAATAGGTGGTTTGAGCATAAAGAGGAGAAAACACCCTTCATGGGGATAGACAAGGCATAAATCATAAGGTAAAATAAAAATAAGAAAAAACAAGGCAATGTAAGTAAAACATTAGGATTTGAGAGATATTAAGTCATAACAGAATAATTATTTGAAAAGAGAAGGTGAAGCCTACAAAATCATGATATAACACTTGGTGATTGTTATCATAACTTAGATTTTCATATTATCAAACATGCAAAACATCAAATTTGAGCTTGAAAGACGTAAAAGATCTATAGTTATTTGAAGCTTTAACTTCTATACATTTTCTTTCTATTCAATCATTTCTCAATCATACAATTCCCTTTTTAATAATCTTTTCAACTATAAATACCATAGTTAATATTAATGTCAATACATTATTTGCTATAGATAATCACTTTATTTTAGAGTGTGAGTTGTATAGGGACATACAAGTCATATACATTGATTTTTTAGCAACAATTTCTCTTTTAGATTTCTTAAAAAAGGTTTTTGTTGAGAAGATAGTTTAATTCATCATTACCCTTCACAATAGAATATTAAAATTGCAAAAAGATATTTTTTTGATATTAACCTTGTCCCTTACAAAACTACAACTTGAAGGTGTTAAAACAATAAACCAAAACAACTATCTACGACAAGGTCAAGAACATACCATTAATAATAGACTACCACTATAACTAGTAGCCAACATCAAGGGTAGGTAGAGAACTCACCCAAATCACATGGCAGAGAATGAGAGATTGGAGCAATTTTCTCTTTGGTGGTGGACAATCATTCAAACAATACTTTCAGTAGGGTCCCCACCACAAGGGGGGGTGGGGGAGTGTGGTGGAAACCTCTTTGTGCGAGAATCAACACTAGGATACAAGTGTTAGAAATGTTTTACCTCATTATCCAAAGGATGGAGTAGATCAAGAGCAATAATAATTGAAGGAGGGTCCACACGGCTAGAGGGGGCTACACCGGCAACACGAATTAGATTCAGGTCTATCAGGTCTAAGGATGCCAAATCAACAGGAGCATTACCCTAGGAGAGTCATCATTATCCTATGAAGAGTGATTAGAGGAAGAATTAGAAGCCAATATGGTCAAATTATCATCATTTGCATCCTTCCCCCAAGTGGAAGCACCTTTATGATGTGAGAGAGAAAGATCTGGACTAGTAGAGAAGAACTGTTGACATTGAAACTGGAGACCCTCATAATCCAACAATTGAATCCATGGTTTTTCCTCAACCATGAGAACCACATCCCATAGAAGGGGTGCAAAGATGTCAATGTGAATTAGACTGAAAAAAAATATAGATACACTCATCGTTTTTGTATCCTCATCTACCTTTAAGAAATTACCAAGAGAGTTTTCAATGGCCTCAAAACAAGAATTCTCCTAAAAATGAAATGGAACATTGAGGAGATGAAATCACACTAGACACACAATAAGAAGTTCAATAAGAGGGTTAAAAAAGATTGTCAAGGGTTTGACCAAGAGATAGTGTTTCCCACAAATCCACAACTTTCTCAACACTAAATCACATTTTTCAGAAGAAGATTAAAAACAATAAAAAAAATTCTTTACACAAGGAAAAAACTCAATGTTACTAGAGACTAAAGATCTCTAAGATTTTGTCACCCACTAATACAAATTTAGAATAAAATACTAGGAACCAATGAATTTACGAACTGACCAACAATGTTGATATAAATCCACACTATCTAGCACATCCAGACCACACACCACCACACATATCTCTTGGCATAGGCAAGAGATCAAGATTTATCTTTAAAGGAATAGAAAAAATAGATTTGGCAACATAAGCAAAAAAAAAATTCCACCATCAATAGAGAGGGGTCCCCTCATTCACTGACTTAACAAACCTAGTACCAGGTCTATGAGAAGAGTGCCAAGTACGCACCAATCTAGCTTAAAGCCTTCCAACAATAGTGTTAAGAACAATGACACCAACCTCTTAATCTCCCACAAATCGGTGTGACATTAAGACAGAGGGATCAAGGTGAGAGAAAGCCCCCCCATTTCTCACTAGAGATGACAATGGGATTGTGCACATCTTTTGATTCGAAACATAAATCAGAAAGGGTCATAGCAGCGGTAATGGGCAAAAAAATCACTCTTGAACCACCTACAAAAGTAGTGGGCAGGTTTGAGACTGCAATAGTAGGTTGGAGGGCAACGTCGACACACAAAAATGACATTGCGAGGGCCTTCAGAATCAAATCTACAACTTGGGGGGAGTACCCATTGGGGTGTAAGTCAATGTGTGACTCATTGAAGATGTTCAGGGCCTGTAGTCATTGCAAAAAGATATGTTACTTGTCAAGTACTATACCTTTAGCGTTAAGAACATTAAAAATTCTTTAATTCTTCTTCTTAATTGTTGCAATATTATATATTGTTGGCATACTTATAACTGTATGCACCCTAAAATGGTCGCCTAGACTTTGGGCCCCATTCTTCAATTTATCAAATGATGGAACCAATTTATCAATTTCCTGAATCAATGCTTTGCAAAATTTTCAATTCAAATCAATTCCCTTGATCAAATCGCAATTAATTTAATTATTTCAATATTTCCTAAGGTTTGATCAATTTGTCTTAAGCCTCATTTAATTAAAATAAAAATTCCCTTTTAATTAAATAAAATTATCTTATTTAAATAAAATTCCTCTTTTAATAAAATCCCCACTTCAATATCTCTGTGTTGAAAAAGGAAATAAAAATGAATAAAAAATAAATAAAAATCCCTTTTTCTCTCCACTTTCAATGCACATACTTTCAAGTGGTGGGCCTTTTTCATCCTTTTGCCTCTTAAAGAATCTTGAGCACATGGATCAACCAAGATTTAATCTCCACCATTGCTCTTTTTTTTTGCCTCTTAATCTTGACCGTTCGCTTTCCTTTAAAAGGAGCCCTCTCCTTCTCATTTTGATACATCTAGATTTTTTGTATTGTTATGCTACAGGTTTGGAGAGCGATTTTGGAGAAGATTCTTGAAGCACTTGAGCTTGGATGTTGAAACTTCTCTTTTCTTGTCTTCTTCTCTCATGCTTCCATGGCAATCCATTTAGATTAATATTGCATTTTCATATTAGCTTAGATTCATATTTCTTTTCATAGAATAATCTTGCATAAGCATTTCTTTTCATAGATTAGTTTGCTTTCATGCATTGTTATCATTTAGAATAGCTTTCATTTTTATTTGCATACATACTTGATGATCATGGAGACTAGCATTCTTGCTTTTCCTCTTTGAATCTCTCATTTTATGGTGTACTTGCATGGGCACAAACTAGGTCTAATCTGAGGGCCTCCATCATAAAACCCTGCACTCCATGAATAGAGAGCTATGAGTCGCCATTTGAGACCTCATTCTTGAGTAATCTTGGATTTAATGAATCATAGAAGTGTGACAACATTTTAGCACACATTTTTGGTGCCCACTGTCCATTGAGGTAAGATGGAAAATTTTCCTCATTGTGGTTTGAATTCCACACTAGATCCATCTCCTGCTAGTCCCTCTGAAATAGAGCTTGCATTGGTTCTAGGGACTCCTGCGGTGGAGGTTGGCACTAGTAAATTTTAGCTTGTTTTCAACGAGGATTAGTCAAATTTTTGATACCAATTAGTCAACCAAACGACCAAAACTATTGTTGGAAGCTTTCAGAATAAGCTTATAAACATGTATGACAGGTGCAGAAGCCTGGTGGATGCACATAAAGTGTTTGACCAAATCATAGGATAAGCATGTAACCTCAATCTAACTTGAGTTGAATAAGAAAAGAAACCATGATTAGTGAAGCCCAATTAGTGGGTTTCATTTGGAGTGAAGTTATTTATGGCTATATAAAGCCAAAGCATCAAAGTTGTCTTTGAGGCAAGAGTAAATTGGTGTTAAAGCTTTAGTTTTTGGTTCAAAAATTTAGAGGTAAGCTTAGGGGGTTCAGATCAATGGAGAAGAATCAAGTTTGTGAGGAAAAATTGAATAATGTGGCAGTGGATCATCCTCATCATGCAAAGCTTCACAAAAAGATGAATCCACTTCCTCCAAGGAGAGGGGCTATGAAAAGAGAGATTTTTCAATCCATTTTCCATCTCGCAGATCTGTATGCCAAGGACTCCAAAGGCACCTAGAGGAGCTTTAGGGAAAGAGATCTTTTACTTCCCCTTTTATGTCCTGCTTATTATGTATTATGATGTATTTAAGTTTTGTTAGAATGTATTAGAGGTTTAAATGTGTATGTAAACAAGCTTCTTTTTTAAAGCTTTCTCTGGTTGCATTTGCATTCACTGTCAATTAGGGTATTTTTAAAAATAATGGTCCTTTTTATTGCAATGATGAGGAGATAGCATTTCTTCAATTTTTAATATGTATGTGCCAAAAAATTAGAAGATATGTATAGTGGATTTCATGCATTTGGGCTGAGATTGTTTGGATACCCAATTGTCAATCAAGAGCTAATCCAGGAGGAATAAACAAAAATGGAGGAAGTGGGGACTTAAGATTAGATGTAACATCACATTGTGGGATCAAATCAGTATCACTGATGGTGATTTTTAAACCTTTGTCCCTTTCTTCTTCAAAATAGGAAAGAGAGGTTCAACTAAAAGCTCTATTAATTTATTAAGTAGATCATGTTGACATTGTTAGAAAGGATCCAATCAAATAGAAGGATTCAACTAAAAACTATCTAAACATGAAATCTCAATACAAATGCATATAATCCATGCATACTAATAATTAGAGGAGTAATACTGTATAAAAATTTATGATTATACCCAATTAATCTTGAATCCTAGAGTGCCAAATTTTTCCTTGAAAAATCTAGATTCATGAAAAAGTCATTGGCCAATCATTGACCCAATTTTTAATGACATTTTATGTTTTGAAAATATTAAAATCATGTTAAAATTCCTTTAAAATGGTAAAAATTATGAACATTTTGATGCAAAGACCTGTGAACCCTAGAAAAACTAGTGAAACCATTGATCACTTAGAAATAGGACCAATTTTTAGATGATATCAATGTTTGTGCAGAATGAACATGGAAAGTGTTAGTATTATTTTTTAAACAAATGGTTGGATTCCAAACACCATGAATTGAGTTGATTTGGACTTTCGAGGAGCACCAACTCTCTATATTCTAAAGGTAAATAATGCAGTTAAAACTAGAAAGGATAAATCTGTTGTCTAACTTTGCAGCAGAGAAATTAGGGGTCAAAGAAATGTGGTCTCATGGAATGCTATGACTGTTGAGAAGGCCATTAAAACTTTTAAGGAAATGCAATTAGCAGGTGTAAATCCAAACTCCATGACTTTTTCCAGCATCCTACCAGCATGTGCTGAAATGGGAGTGTTAGAACATTAAGGTATGGGCATCCATCAAAGCACAATGGAAGGGGGATTTTTGTTGGATATTATAGTGGAAAATTCTTTGATAGATATGTATGGAAAATGTGGAAATATACACAAGGCACATAAACTATTTGATGGAATGGATCAAAGAGATGTTATCTCATGGAATGTGATAATACTCTATTTTATGATGTGCTATCCCTAGGATTATTTCTCAAATCCCATGACTAAATCTTCCAAATATTATGTTATCATTAGGATAAACCAATTACTTTAGCGCATTTCTAGTATAAGAATGAACTCACAAGGTGTCAATGAAGATAGTGGTTCACTAAGTTGTGAACAAATTTCAGATTTGTGGACCAAGGAATATCAAAGGTATGCATATTTGTACCTGACTCACATGAAGTTTGACAATGGGTGTATTCTTTTTATCTAGTCCCATTTATGACACATGCATGTTTGAATCTCCTCGTGCACCTAAGATGACTGGTTTGCAAAGCTATAATGCATATGAAAATAGGAATTTATGTGAACATAATGGTGCATTATATGATAAGTATAAATATACATATACTGATGTAAGTTCAGATTCTTATGAGGTATGGACATCATATGATAAAAAAGCTTAGTATGATAAGGCTCCAAGTCAAATGGCCTCATATGTTGACCATTCCCACCCCTGTGATCACTTTGGTTTTTGTGGGAGATGTCCTAGTTGTATCCTATGTTGTTTTGATAGTCCTGGTGGAGAACACAGTGAAGGGTGCACTTAACAAGCACCAGTTGTTGGTTGGGGATTCCCGATGAAGGTTGGAGATTCCCGAGTGGGTATGATTAAATAAAGTTGAAATTTTTTTGTTTGGCATCATTTTTCAAGACTGCTTGGAGTTATGGAGTCCTGGAAGTAAGTTGGTATGGGTGGGTTATGGAGTCTTGGAAGTAAGGGGTTATGGAGTCCAACTTTGAATATCGAGTATTCTTTGTGGACTATGATTTTCTTTTAATCAGAACAAAGGTACAATAAATTTCAATAATTTTAAGGAATGGAAAGGTCATCAATGTGCAACATAATAGTGTAGCATGAGTGTACTTCCAATGGAGTCATTTAATCATGTAAAAAATAATCTTTATTCATGGAAATGTGCACTATGTCTTTTATGCAGTCATATAAATGGATAAATATTGTGAGTTTAATTCAAAATGATAGTAATAAACTTGAAGTCAAGAGTGAAGATCTTTAATGGAATAGTCAAAAAATAATTAAATTAGTCATAAAAAGGAATAGCTAGATTTGAAAGAGAGTCATTTGAAAGACTCATAAACGTTGAATGATCTAAAAAGATCACCGTATGAGTCTCAGTTGAAACAGAGCCAAGTTGATAGAATTGTACAAACTGTTAGCGGTTAATATTAAATAGCAATCCTACTTTCCATGATCAAGTTGTGTGCATTTTATTAACCATGAGATACTTTACAGCCTACCCACTAAAAGTTTCTATTGAGCCCATGTAATCCCAGATACTAAAATTATCAGCACAAATAGTTACAAAGTTCTTGGACTTAGTTTACATTTTTTGATGAGAAGTTAGGAATGAATTGTGTTTCCAAGAGTTGTGGCCATCCTGTGCATGTTTTTTAAAGAAAGAAGTATTCTATTTACCTAGCTTGACATCTCTCACTGTTATATGTCTTGTTCTACACATTGTTAATCTCATTTAACTAAATAAGTTCAATAGAACCACCTCTATGAAAATTTTATGTCTTTGATATGAGAACAAACTATTCCTTTGATAACTGCCTAATCAATATCAATTTTGAATCATTTGGAAATGGCTACTGTTAGTAGGGCATTTAGTACATGATACATCCATAAGGATGGGAGCTTTGAGCTTGAAATGAGTCTGAGGATCTATTATATGAAAAGTGACATATATGTTGTTGCTTACCATTTGTTTGCAAAGAACTTATGCCATGTGCCTTTCAATATTGGTGGTAGGCACTTCTATTCAGATGGAAACTTCTTTGAGTAGGTTACTTGGAGTGCAAATGTGAAAGAAGGGTTCACTTTTTTTTTTTAAATGGCTACCAAATGTAAACATAAAGAAATGATGTTGATAAAGATCTTATTGTATAAGTTCTATATTTCAGATTGATGTACATCATTTCCATGCTATTTTTAATATTTGTAATTGAACTAAAGCATTACTAAAGCATTTCCATGATAAAGTCTTATTTTATATGGCATCCTCTATGATTGCTAATTATTTTTTTGTGCACATCATTTTGTTTGACTACATTTATTTTTGTAGGCCCTATTGGCAGTGTTATTTTCCAAAGGCCCTATTGACGGTGTCATTTTTCTTTCTCATTACATATAATATATTATAAAACATGCATATGCAAACCTTTATGGAATATGTTGATAGTGTTGAGAGATTTTGATTAAGATGGGTATCCAACTGAGACTTTCAACCAACTAAGACTTTCAAATCTATCAACAACCATGGTTCTCTTATTGCATCATTCGACATATTTTCCCCAATTCATGGGCCACTTCTAATGATGGCATGAACACCATTATAAGTGCAAAGATTAGGGTTTCAAACCCGTGACAAATGAAAACAATTCAAAATATGAATAAAAAACCAAATATACAATATATATTAATCATGTATTAAACCAGTGAAGATTAGATGAAACGCGTGTAGCAGTAGCACAAAGGTGAAATGGGGTCAACTTACTGATGAAGAGTGGTGCTTATACGTGGATTTGAGGCTAGATGCATAGGCGGTGTCAACAAATGCCCTCCTTTGACCCTCCTTCACCTCTGCTTTGCCACACGTGAAATATAACAAAATGAAATAAAATGATCCCTATGTTCTTTTTTTAAAGTTATATTGATGTGTTGGTCGGAATTATGATGACCTGTCATGGTTTTCATAATTCCGGCCAACACAGGAATAGAAGTAAAAAAAATTAAATTTTTCTTCTATAAACCGACCATGGAAAATCATTTTATAGCTTGGTCAGAAATGTTGGTCTAAAAAGTGGGTCAAATGTACTAGTGTGGTGGCTCCTAGTCTTCTTCCAAGCCTCTTGTTGTTCCTAGTGTTCAACATGGGACTATTTCTTTTTTTGTCATTGCTGGCCCAGTCCCCTCTACCTCGTGGCCTAGGTTGGGATTGTTGGGTGGTTCACTTTTCCTTGGAGTTGTTGTTTTGCTAATGGTAGAGTTTTTGTTGCGATAGTGTGTTACCAATAGTCCCAAGAGATAACTGAGAGGGAGGGGGGGGGGGTGAATCAGTTATCTACAAGTTTCAATTCTATATCCAATTAAGTATACTTAAACATAAAGCATAAACACAATGAAAGATCACTTGAACACAACACCAATATTTTTGTTATGGGGAAACCCAAATAGGTAAAAACCCCGGTGGGAATTGACACCTACTAATATTCTGCACTAGTGTATTATGATCCTTGTTAGAAGATCCTTAACCTTGTTAGGAGTTTCTTTACAATGCATTAAGTATAGTAGAACTTGTCAAGGGTCAGACCTTGTTAGGAGTCTTTTACAATAGTCCCTATTAGGGGAGAGGACGCACTGTTTGAGAGCACACTGCTCAAAGGGGTAAAGGCTACAACCTAATGTTTAACAGATGCACACTATATCTGGATCTTGGTGAATTGCGCTTTGACCTATTGTCTTGATCAGTTCCAATGTATAGCACAAATAATTTACTTGGTCACATAGACCTTCTTCTGATGGCTCAACACTTTGCACACTCTGCTCTGCTCTTACTGTCAACCATGAACCACACCTTAGCAATCACAAATGACTGCCTATAAATATCTTTCCTCTAAATGATATAATCAAGTTGGCTTATTAGAACCACCTTGAAATCATATTATAGAAACCATAACAAACTCCAATAAAAATTTGGTCGGCTCTACTAAGCACGCAACACATTCTGGGACCTGTCCAATAAGATAATTGTAGATGCACGCTACACACTGTCGGCTTTACCAAAACATCTGGAACTTCCTCCTCAAGCTGAATTACTTCATGCCCTCTTAACTAAGCATCACTAAATCTTCTCCAAGCTCCAATCCAAGGGTTCATACTGAAATGATAGGCACAACTCCATAACCAATATAATCTATATCGTCTCTTCTGAATAAACACAGGAAACTGCTACTGGCAAATAGTGACTACATAAATTCACTTCTACTGATCATCAGACTCTACATCCATGAATGTAACATCACTAGTATGTCTCCATCATATTTCCAAAGGCACAAGGCTCCATGATAACTGTATGGACAACCATACATAGAACACTACCTATTACTCTGTCAGGAACACTACTGACGCAAGCTGCTATATAACTGTCTATACTAATAGTTAACCACTACGTCCATGATATCATGTTGATAACATGTCCATGCTACATATGCTTAAATCTTACTACATAAGTCATCCACTCATGCTACTTACCATATGTTGTCATCAATGACAAACATATAGTCAGTACTGGCTTGCTGGAAAATCTCCAACAATCTCTTCCTTTGGCATTGATGGCAACATATCGAATGAAAAACTCCACCAATTCAAATGAATATTTATTTTATAAAAAACTCCCCCAAAGATGAGTCCTCCATCCACTACAATATTCTTCAACATTCTCCATTTCCTCAACTGAACTGCTTCCATAACTGAGTATTACTCCCCCTTTAGTATTGTTTTTCACACCTGTATACTACTCCCCCTTTGACATCAATGGCATAGGATGCCAATCAACTTAAGCACTAGTACTACTCCTGAAGTAGAGTAGTCCACCATCCATTAGTCCCTGAGGACTTATGCTCTTTCCTCTTTCTTTTAAGCAGAATCAGGGAAGGGAATTACTCCCAACTTCTCCCTAAGATACTCAAAAGTATCCTTAGGCAAGGGCTTTGTGAATATATCTACCAACTGCTCTTTAGTACTCACATAGTCCAATTTAACTTCTTTCTCTACCACTTTCTCTCTTAGGAAGTGATACTTGATCTCAATGTGCTTTGTCTTTGCATACATCACTAGATTCTTTGACATATTGATAGTGCTAGTGTTATCATAGTGAATAGCAATAGGGTACTCAATCTGAATTCTAAAATTCTTTATCATCCGCTTAATCCAAATAATTGTAGAACAATTCAGGGCTGTTGTAACATACTCCACTTTTGTTGTTGACTGAGATATACAATTTTGCTTCTTGCTTGTCCAAGTGACAAGTCTCTCACCAAGAAACACTGCTTTTCTGATGTACTATTTCTATCATCAACACATCATGCCCAATCTACATTAGTATACACATGAATCTCAACATTTTCTGAATTAGGATACGATAGACCATAATTTATAGTGCCCTGCAAGTATCTGAATATTCTTTTTACTTCCATGAGGTGACTTTGTTTAGGCTCTGCTACAAATCTTCCAACTATGCCAGCTGCATTTGAAATATCAGGTCTTGTTTGAGTAAGATAAATGAGTTTACCAATCATAGACTTGTACACTATTATATCTACTGCTGGAGAATCATCTTCTTTTTTAAGCTTGCATCTAGTGATCATAGGTGTCCCTATTGACTTGCAATCATCCATCTTGAATTTCTTCAATATCTCTTTCACATACTTAGACTGATTAATGAAAATACCTTTCTCTGTTTGTTGTACATTTAGTCCCAAAAAGTATTTGATAGGACCAACCATACTCATCTCAAACTCACTCTGCATTTATTTAGCAAATTCTACACTTAATTTTTCATTACCCCCAAAGATAATGTCATCAACAAATATAGCCACAAGTAGTAGTCCTTCAGATGTTTCTCTTATAAATAGGTTACAATCTCCTGCTCCTTTCTTGAATCCAATCTTTGTTAAGTATCTATCAAGTCTTTCATACCATGCTCTAGGGGCTTGCTTAAGTCCATAGAGGGCTTCTTCAATTTGCATACCATATCAGGTATGTCTAATAGGGTGAATCCTTCTAGCTGTTCAATGTATACTTATTCCTTTAGATCTCCATTCAAGAATGCTAACTTAACATCCATCTGATAAACTTTGAGGTTTTTGAATATTGCAAAAGCTAGAAAAAACTTAATAGCTTCTAACCTGCTTACTAGTGCAAAGCTATCTGAATAGTCAATACCTTCTCTTTGCACATATCCCTTACATACCAATCTTGCTTTGTTCCTTACTACTGTACCATCTTCATTCATCTTGTTCCTGAATATCCACTTTGTTCCAATTACATTCTTATCACTAGGTCTTGGGACCGGCTCCCAAGTATCATTCTTGATAATTTGATCTAGTTCTTCTTTCATAGCATCATGCCAATCTAAATCTTTGCATGCATCTTCAACACTTAAGGGTTCAATTTGAGATAGTAAACATTTCACTTCACTGCTAGTTGAGTTCTTTTCTTGTGATCTTGTTAAGACTTTTTCGCTCTGATCTCCAATGATGTCTTTCTTTGAATGGTTTCTAGATGTAAACTTTGACACCTTAGGTAATGCTGACGTATCAGCCTTAGGAGTTTCTTCTTCAGTTGTCTCAGGGTCATTGAATAACACATCAATACTGTCAAACATTTCTTCAATAAATGTCTCACTAGTGGAGGGTCTGGGTTCTTCTTCAATCATGGGTGAGTAATCATGATATCTTTCTTGAACCATAAACTTTTCATCAATCTTGACAAGATAACTTTCAATGATCTTTTTCAATCTTAAATTGAAACATCTATAAGCTTTACTTTTAGTAGAGTAACCAAGGAAAATACCTTCATCACTTCTTGCATCAAACTTGCCTATTACTTCATCCCTCTTGATGTAGCAGATGCTTCCAAAGATTCTAGAGTATTTTACTATGGGAACATTACCAAACCATAGCTCATATGGTGTTTTGTCAGCGCTAGGCCCTAATTGAATTTTATTGATAGTATAGACTGTTGTATTGACTACATCTCTTCAATAGGTGTGTGCAACTTTTCCTTCAATCATGATGGTGCGCGTTGTATCAAGGATGATCCTATTCCTTCTCTCTGCAATTCCATTCTACTGAAGGGTTCTAGGTGCACTCAACTATCTCTTTATGCCATGTTCTTCACAATACTCATAGAATCCCATCAGAGGTGAATTCTCCTCCTCTATCCGATCTTAGACATTTGATCTTTAGTCCAGATTCATTCTCAACCTTAGCTTTGAATATCTTGAACTTTTCAAATGCTTTTGACTTATCTTTCAAGAAAGAAACCCACATCATTCTAGTATAATCATCAACAAACAAAATGAAATACCTTTCTCTATAGTATGATCTTGTTTGAGTAGGTCCACATAGGTCTGTATGAATTAGATCCAACTTGTTCTCTGCTGAATTGAGCTTTCTCCTAAATGAGTTTCTCACATGTTTTCCCATCACACATTCGCTGCATATGGTATCAACTAGTTTCTCTATGCTAGGTAGATCTCTTACTGCCTTTTCATTTCTTATCTTTACTATGTTATCAAAATTGATATGACATAGTCTTTTATGCCACAACCAACTGTCATCAACTTTAGCAACAAAACAACTTGCTTCTGAATTGAGTTGGAAAACATTACCTTTAATTTTTTAGCCTGAAGCAATCATAACACCATCCTTATTGTTAATGATGCATTTGTCATCTTTGAACTCCAACTAATAGCCTTTTCCAAGTAACTGCCCAACACTAAGAAGGTTATGTTTCAAACCATCTACATAGAGAATATCATCAGTATTGTTCTTTCCATCCAATGTGATAGCTCCTCTACCAATGATAGGTTTAGGAGTGTTATCTCCAAATCTAACCATGCCACCATTGTATTTGTCCAGATGAACAAATATGTCTTTATCACTTATCATGTGATGTGAATAGCCACTATCTATAATCCAGTATGTCCTTATATTAGTGTATCATCTTAAAATGGAAGCACTTCCATGTTAAGAGCATTTAGCCCTTTGAGTAAGTGGTTTGGGGTCATATCGGATGCCTTGAATTGATCTGGCTTTCTCCCCACTTTCCACTTCTTTTCTGCTTCATTCTAGGTGAAATTAGGGTTAGGATCTTAAGGATTCTCCTAGATTTTCCTCTTCCATGGCTCTATTTTCTAGGTAGGATTTAGAAATAGGTCCTCCTGGCCTTCATCACAGTAATCATAGGATTTTATGTCTATCCTTGGCATTCTATCCTGTTCTGGTATCATTTCTAGGTTTCTAGGCATCCCTGGGACCTCCTGACTTGGTTTTGAGTGAATCTGGGCCCAGGGTCAGATTCAAGGTCGAACTTGACTAGGTCAGGATCAAGCTTGAACCTAACTAGGTCAGGTCCAATCTTGATTTTTCCCCCTTCCTTCAAATTTCTAATTTCCTTGATTTTCGGGCATCGAGCTTTCGGGATATTTGTTTTCCCGCCTCTGGGTCAGCCATTTTGGGTTTCAAAATGGTAAATCCTTCAATTGCATTTAATCTAGGTATATTTTCTAAAGGTTAGGACCTAATTGGGATTTAATTCTCCAAGGTGGCCCCTCTAGAGGATTGTGCCCTAGTTCACTATAAAAGGAGGCCTTCCTCTCTCATTTTCTCCATCTCATTCCTTCATGCATCAAGCACTCTCAAGCTCTCAAGGTGATCAAGCAAGCATCCATTCAAACATTCAAGTCCTCTTCTCCATCCAAGTTCTCCATTGAAGATCAAAGATTCAAGCATTCAAGCTATTGAAGGGATTTGGTTCAAGCATTCAAGATTCATCATTTAAACCCTAGATCTAGCCATCATGATGGTGTGATCTTCCTTCAAGATCCTTTTGTTAATCTTCAAGACCCATTCATCCTTCCCTCAAAGTGGATTCCAAGCATACAATCATGGAGGTTTGATTTACATGTTCAAGATTTCATATCAACATACTTGATTACATTTCAAATACAATTGCATATCTATTGAATGTCATAGTTTCATTGTTAGATCTACTTCTACTACTTGCTAGCATTCTCCATTTCAATTTCAATATTAAGGTTGATTCCAAAACGGGGTTTGACCAAAGCAAACCCCCCAAACAAACAACAAAACCATTTTCTTGCAGGTGCAAGTGCGGAATTTTGAATCTGAGAGTAGATTTGGATACCCTTTTCGCCGAACTTCTGGGATCTGTGAACAAAGTCAAAATCGACCTTCAAATAAAAAATGTAGCCATCTACCTTTTATGAGGGTCAAAGTCAACCTCCCTTAGAATTGGAAAATATTTCTGGGTTTTGTAGATCTTGCAATTTCGATGTAAATTCATGAAAATCAGCAATTTCTGAGATCGTTTGACAAGGTTTTTAGCCGGTTCATTTTTGGAGGTAAGTACCTTTATTTCTTCATTTCAATATTAATCATCTACATTTACTTTCTATATCAATACAATTCAAATGTAAGTGTAAAATATTGATTTTCTTTCTCATCTTCATGATCTGTCTTGTTACTCATTTTCTCTATGATAGCAATGAATCCAATTTCTTCTTCAGCTATTTCATCATCTAAAACTCCATCTCCAGCATAGTAACATTTCTTAGAGTACTTAGGCTTGTAGTCATTTTTGAATTTTTTAGTTCTTGTAGGATACTTAGATGCAAAGTGACCAATCTTATTACATGAGAAGCACTTAAATGGCAATTGACCTTCATATTTTCCTTTTCCTTTCTTTTCTCTTTTAGAAATCATAGCAATGAAATCATCTAGTGTTTTCTCTTCATTATCATCATCAAAATTACCAGAAATGTTTGTAGATTTCTTACCATGGACTATTGCTTTGAAGGCTTTCTCACTTTTAGGTTTTGTCTTCAATCTTGAAATCTCAAAAGCTGAGATTTTGCTGATCAAAGTCTCTCTCTTGAATTTTGATGTAAGCTGCATGGTCTCATCAAGGATCTTGATCTTGTTTTCATATTCTGGAGTAAGAGTAGTCATCAATTTGTCCATAATGTCTTCCTCTGAGATCTCTCCACCATTGTTCCTGATTCCAACAACTGCTTCATTGATCCTTTGATTGTAAGCTCTGATGTTTTCTTCAGGCAGCATCTCCAATGCATTGTATCTTTTCTTCCATGTTTTTCTACACACATCCTTTGCTTGTTTGTCTCCTTCAAATATGTCTTCTAGATGCTTCCATATTTTGTGGGTTGTATCTACCTTCTTTATTTCTAAAAATTCACTATCAGATAGGGCGTTGATAAGGGCTTATTTGGCTATTGCATTTTGATGAGACAATTCCTTTTTCTTTTTAGTAGCATCATCCTTTGCAAGGTCTTCCAAGGTAGGGATCTTGACTACTTTGATAGTTACATCAAAAAATTCAAAAGCAAGGCATTGCAAATGAGTCACCATCTTGTTTTTCCAATCAAGATAATTCTCTCCATCAAACTTAGGACTTTCTTTTCTGAAGTATGCCATCTGATCAACCTCAAGATATTAAACTTTCTCTCTGAGGTACTTGGCTCTGATACCAATTGTTAGGAATAGTCCCAAGAGATAACTAAGGGGGGGGTGGGGGGGGGGGGGGGTTTGAATCAGTTATCTACAAGTTTCAATTCTTTATCCAATGAAGTATACTTAAACATAAAGCATAAACACAATGAAAGAGCACTTGAACACAACACCAATATTTTGGTTACGAGGAAACTCAAATAGGTAAAAACCCTGGTGGGAATTGACGCCCATTAATATTCTGCACTAGTGTGTTATGATCCTTGTTAGAAGATCCTTAACCCTATTAGGAGTTTATTTACAATGCATTAAGTATAGTAGACCTTGTAAAGGGTTAGACCCTGTTAGGAGTCTTTTATAATAGTCCCTGTTAGGGGAGAGGACACATTGTTTGAGAGCACACTTCTCAAAGGGGTGAAGGCTACAACCTTATGTTTAACAGATACACACTATATTTGGATCTTGGTGAACTATGCTTTGACCTGCTATCTTGATCAGTTCTAATGTATAGCACAAATACTATACTTGGTCACATAGACCTTCTTCTAATGGCTCAACACTTCACACACTCTGCTTTGCTCTTACTGTCAACCATGAACCACACCTTAGCACTCACAAATGACTGCCTATAAATATCTTTCCTCTAAATGATATAATCAAGTCAGCCTATTAGAACCACCTTGAAATCATATTAGAGAAACCATAAAAAATTCCAATAAAAATTCAGTCAGCTCTACTAAGCATGCAACACATTATGGGACCTGTCCAATAAGATAATTGTAGACGCACGCTACACACTGTCAGCTTTACCAAAACATCTAGAACTTCCTCCTCAAGCTGAATTACTTCATGTGTTCTTAACTAAATATCACTAACTCTTCTCCAAGCTCCAATCCAAGGGCGCATACCGAAATGATAGGTGTAACTAACTCTTCTTTGTCGGCTCTTCTAAATAAACACAGGAAACTACTACTGGCGAATAGCGACCGCATAACTTCACTTCTAATGATCATCAAACTCTGCGTCCATGAATGTAACATCACTAGCATGTCTCCATCATATTTCCAAAGGTGCAAGGCTCCATGATAATTGTACGGACAACCATACACAGAACACTGTCTGTTACTCTATCAGGAACACTGCTGACACAAGTTGCTATATAACTATCTGTACTAACAATTAACCATTGCGTCCATGATATCATGCTGATAACATGTCCATGCTACATATTCTTAAAGCTTACTGCATAAGTCATCCACACATGCTACTTACCATATGTTGTCATCAATGACAAACATACAGTCAATACTGGCATGTTGGAAAATCTCCAACATAGTGTCCACTAGGCATCCTTCTCATAGATCTAGTATTGGGTTTTGAAAGGCGGTGAATGAGGGGTCCCTCCCCCAAAGCCTCTATCTATTATTGGTGGACAAATTTTTTCTCATGTTGCCAAAGGTGCTCCTTCAAAAGAGAAAGCTCAACTTCTTGCCTGTGCTAATACATCTCATGTGGTGGTGTGTGGTCAAGATGTGGTGGAAAACATTGATTTCTACCAACAGTGCAAGTTAGTTTGCAGATTCACTAGTTTTTTGCCTTCCCTTCCAAACCTCCATCACTAGACAATATATTCTTGGATATTTTTAGTCTCTGGTAAGATAGAGCTTTTCCCTTGTCCAAAAGGGGTTTTTAGTGTTTTGTTTACTTATGTTGAAGAATGAGATTTGTTACTAAGAAAGGTGTGGGTTTGGGAGACTCACTCTCTCTCGGTCAAACCCTGGACAACCTCATTTAATCCTCTTTATGAACCACTTAGTGTGTGTCCAATGTGGGTTTGTATCCCAACCTTCCCCTTCACTTTTGGGAGAACTCATATTTTTAGGGCATTGACAACTCTATCAGCCGCTTCATAAAGGTGGATGAGACTACAATTGCTTTGGGTTTCTCTACTTTTGCACACTTTTTGGTTGACATTGATATCTCCACACCCCTCCCTAGAGATGTGGTTCTCATGGTGGGGGAAAGGCCATGGAATCAAATAATGGATTATGAGGGCATCCCATTTTGATGTTACTAGTGCTTCTCTATTGGTCTCTTGGTAATCGATTTCTCCCTTCTGCAGCGTAAGGACACTACTAATTGATGGAAAGATGCTAATGATGAACATTGAACTATCCTAGCTCCTGATTCTTCCTCTAATGAAGAATCACAGGCCAACAAAAAGGATGAAGCTCCTACTACAAATCTAGGTGGTGCTCTCCTTGCAAATTGGGCCTCGCCAGTCCCTATGGATACTACTACTGTCACACTTGCTATTGTGGCCCCTTCTTTCCATGTCAACCCTACTTAGTCTATTAATCTTTCTCTTCTCCAATCTTCTACATTGGTTCTGGGGACTCCTGCAGTGGAGGCTGGTGGCACCTAGTTTTTCGCCAAGCCTCTTGTTGTTCCTAGTGTTCAACGTGAGACTATTGCTTTGTTTGTCATTGTTGACCTAGTCCCCTCTACCTCGTGGCCTAGGTTGGGGTCGTTGGGTGGTTCACTTTTCGCTAGAGTTGTTGTTTTACCGATGGTAGATTCTTTGCTGGGATAGTGTCCACTAGGCATCCTTCTCATAGATCTAGTACTGGGTTTTGAAAGGTGGTGAATGAGGGTCCCTCCCCCAAAGCCCCTCTCTATTGTTGGTGGACAAATTTTTTCTCATGTTGTCAAAGGTGCTCTTTCAAAAGAGAAAGCTCAACTTCTTACCTGTGCTAATACATCTTATGTGGTGGTGTGTGGTCAAGATGTGGTGGAAAACATTGATTTCTACCAACAATGAGAGTTAGCTTGTAGATTCACTAGTTTCTGGCCTTCCCTTCCAAACCTCCATCACTAGACAATATATTCTTGGATATTTTTAGTCTTTGGTAAGATAGAGCTTTTCCCTTGTTTGAAAGGGGGTTTTAGTGCTTTGTTTACTTATGTTGAAGAATGAGATTTGTTACTAAGAAAGGTGTGGGTTTGGGGGACTCACTCTCTCTCGGTCAAACCTTGGATAACCTCATTTAATCCTCTTTATGGACCACTTACTGTGCATCCAGTGTGGGTTCATATCCAAACCTTCCCCTTTACTTTTGGGAGAACTTATGTTTTGAGGCCATTGACAACTCTATCGGCTATTTCATAAAGGTTGATGAGACTACAATTACTTTGGGTTTCTCTACTTTTGCACACTTTTTGGTTGACATTGATATCTCCACACCCCTCCCTAGAGATGTGGTTCTCATGGTGGGGGATAGGCCATGGAATCAAATAATGGATTATGAGGGCATCTCATTTTGATGTCACTAGTGCTTCTCTATTGGTCACTTGGTAATTGATTTCTCCCTTTTGCAGCATAAGGGCACTACTAATTGGTGGAAAAATGCTAGTGATGAACATCTGATTGTCCTAGCTTCTGATTCTTCCTCTAATGAAGAATCAAAGGCTGACGACAAGGATGAAGCTCCTACTGCAAATCTGGGTGACACTCTCCTTGCAAACTGGGTCTCGTCGGTCCCTATGGATACTATTCCTCTCACTCTTGCTAGTGTGGCCCCTTCTGTCCATGTCGACCCTACTTAGCCTGTTGATCTTGCTCTTCTCCAATCTTTAGTTGATAATGTACGCCTTTCTCAATACTTGGCCCCTTGTGCTGACTTTTTTTCAAATAGAGTGTCATGAGATGCTCCTTATGGTGGGGATCTTATTGATAACATCACTTGGACAATTGTTTGACAACAAAAATTCATTTGTTAACCTCACCTCCTTCTCCCCATGCTATGGGTGAGTTGTTTGCCCACTCTTGAGGTTGACTACTAACCTTCCTGCTAGTATGTTGTTTATACTTAGTAAATGCCAACACCTTTTCTATTAGTGTGTTGTTGATCTCTTTTGATGCCTTTGGGTTGTGGTTGTGTATGCTACCAATTTTAATCAAAAACGTCCATAGAGGTAGTTTATAATCTCCCACTTTACATGATTATTTGTAATTTTTTACAAAATTTTAAATTATGCAAAAAAAAGTGCCAATGACTCATGCCTCAATATTTTAGCATTTTTCTATACTATTTCAATTGTCATGTTTGATACATTGCAAATGAATATTTTTGCTTAATTGTAAATCAAGATTCGAAGAAGGAATCTTTCACCATGGACCCAAGTCAGGCGATTATGCTCTACTCTGCAATATATTCCTTCTTGCCTTGTGTCAATGCTTGAGATATATGTTTCCAATGATTCCCTACAACCATAAAAGAAATTGAGTGGTGATATCAAATTCTCAACCAATAATGCAACACTCTAAAATATATTCAGCGAAGATTCATTTTGTGGTTGATACATGCATAGAGGTTAAAGGATCCACTAGTCGTGCACACCTTAATTTTGTGCCTCTTTCTTTTTCATTGGAGCAATTACATATTACTGAAGTACTTATAACATTAATTGAAGTAGTTTGCAATCTCAGTTTAAATGATGATTTGCAATTTAAAAATAAAAAATCAAACACTTCTATCTCAATATCTTAACATTTTCTATGCTATTTTAATTGTCTTGTTTGATATATTGCTAATGAATATTTGTGCTTAATTGATATTCAAGTTTTGAACAAATCACGTAATTACGCTCAGCTCTCAAGCATATTCCTTCTTGCCATGTGCCAATGTTTGAGATATATGTTTGCTATTATTCTCTACAACTATAGAAGAAATTAATAGATGTTATCAAATTCTTTTTGAATAACACAACACTCTAAAATACATTCATCCAAGATTCATTTTATGTTTGATCAATGCATAAAGAATCCAATAGTCACACACCTTAAATTTGTGCCTCTTAAGCTTATTTGACAATCTTAAATGACTCAATTTTTGATAATTTATTTCTTAAACCCTAAAATTTCACATCCATGTCATCAAATAAATACCACAAAAACCTACACAACTATAACCAATAATCAATACTAAAAACTTTAAAATCCTAAACTAAAAAAATATTATACTATTAAAATATTTTTTTTTAATGTCTCAATTTAGTGACAACGATTAAACCCCTCTTCACCCATGGAACGCCTAATGGTGTAAACCCATTTTCGCTCAATTTGCACCAGCACGAATGTTGCCATGATTCAGATCTCGAATTGTCAATAAATGCAACTTTGCTTTACAGCTCATACTCTTGTCAATTTTCAATGGACGCGTGTTCAAATTGTTTTGACTCTATCTATTCAAATCAGATCTGATTTTTGGCCCGCCATGTTTGACTGACACACATTCCACCATGATCCTATTTATACTTTCAAACTCCATTCCTTATTATCTTCATCACCAACATACTTCTCCAGAGAAAAAGCTTCATCAACAACAATGGCTTCGAAAGCAGTAATGGTGTTTACTCTCTGTGTTTTTGCTGTCTTCCTCCTTCAATCCTCAACTTCAGCCACTGCTATAGATGCTCTGTTTGGGGAGAACAAAGCCCAAGAAGGTAATAACTTTTTTTTGAGCTCTGAAGTTTTTAAAATACCCTGTTTACAAAATGCAGATAAATTCTGATGATTGATGTAATTGCAGAGCTAGTTGTACCAGATCTGCAAAAGCACTATGTGTATGATTGCAAACGGTGTTGTTATTTGGATGAGTATGGCTGCTTATCATGTTGTGGCAAAGGCCAACAGCTATGAATCCTGTCATGAAATGCCCTGTGGGAAATGATGTAATATGAGCATAAGTGTACTAGTTCTTATTCAGCAATAAAGGAAATAATATGCAACAAATGCAACTTAAGATTTCTGTTATGAGTTGTAATTCATGGCAAGTTGTTATGTGATGATATAGACATTTGGAAATTTGTTACGATAAGATTTGTTTAATTCTTATTGGACTTTTTAATAAGACATATAATTAGGGGAAGAGCACCATATTCGTATATCCTAATTTTGTTCATATGTAGAACCTAAACTATATGTTGGATTTTGACATTTTTTTGTTGTTGTTGTTGGATATTTACGGATCTCTCTATAGAGATCATTGGAAGGGTAAAAAAATGGTCATTTCAAGGTGCCACCCACCCACTCAAAGATGCACCAATACCCCTTTTTTGGGGTTTTGACAAGTTGATATTTCATCTTGAAGCTCATTAGTTGATATATTGAGTGTTGGCATTCAAAAAATATGTAGAAGATTTTTATAAGGAGATCTTTTTAGAATGAATAAAACAAGTTTTCAAGGGGCCTCAAAAGCTTGTACAAAATAAGATACCCAACACAAACAAAAAATAGCAAAAGGGTAGCCAAAAAGGATAAGATACTATAATACAACAAACAAGCTATCAGACATCAAATGTAGCCAACACAAACAAAGAAGAAAACTATGTCACCTTTGACCATTCCTAATGTTTTGAATACCTAATACTTGGGCGTGGCAGGTACAATAATTTTTAGGATAACCTCTTTTCTTGCTTTGGAAAATCTCTAATTACATTTTATCCTCCAAAGATTCGAATTGATGGGATAGGCTAGGATTACACTCCAATATCCCCAAAGTAGAAGAAATGGGAGTTGTATTCTTACCCAAAGCATCCAATAAAATATGATCAAATGATTTGATCCCTAGCATCCAAGGTTCCAAAGGTGGATCAACAAAAATAGGTTCCAAAGAAGAAAACTCATCAAGGGTTGTAGAAGTCACCACAACCCCTTGGGCCAAGTCCTCTAATGCCTAGTCCTTTGAATCAATCAAATCACCAATTGTCAAATGATCACAATGGGCATTTTTCCACCAAATGAAGTCTCTAGGCAACAACTTTTCCTTCAAAAGAGGTTGCACAAAGAATGGGAGATGGTGATTCCTACTCAAACATATGTGGCTCTAATATTATCTCAATCAACTCTCTTTAAAAGAAATGAAGATGGATGAAAACAACTAGTGCATCACCCAATTATATGCATTACCAAATTCATGAGATTACCTAGTTATGGAAATTATTTCAACCACTTCAATATTGAAATTTGATGATGTGTTTCTAATCAATTATTAGAGAACATGAGGATAAAACCTCAAAATTCATTAAGGATGCTTTGATCATCAAAGATGGGTCCAAACAAAAAGGCGAGAGAAATAAAGGAGATACTTGAAAAGATCAAGCCAAGAGGAATTTGAGTTAAATCTCATAGAAATTCAAGGTCAAGTGTTGGACTATGGAAAATTTGGTCATATCTAGAATAATTGCAAAGACAATGATGTGAAAAAGGGGTTCGAATTTGACTTAATTTCAAAAACCTCTAACGAGAGATTTAGAGATGTGTTACTAGCATCTTCAACAACTCATGCATGTGATAATGCATGGTTTATAAATTATGATTCTTCAATTTGTGACTCCTCATAAGAAATATATATGGGTGGAGACGAAATCTTAGGAAACAAAAAATGTCCAAAACAATTATTGATCATGGAAAGGTCAAACTTATATTTTCAAATGGAACTAAGCTTTGGTAATGAACTTTATTTTAATGAGAAAAATGAATAATATGGAAGTTCAAATAGTCTTCAATAAGGAAAGTTGTAAGATGGTGAGAAGTAGTTTGGTTCTAACAAAGGAGTTTCTATTGTAAACCTTATTTATACTTGGTGCTAGTGTCATTCATGATTTGTGTTTTTCATTGACAATTTGAGATGACTCCACAATGTAATATTAATGCAACACCTCACTAAAAGGAATGGTAACATAAAACTATCACCCAAGTGATACATGAATAAGGAAAAAAAGTATTACCAAAGAATGTCTCAAGCCATCACCCATCCAATACCTTGGATGATGAAGACTCAAGTTTGGTGCTAAAGTTTGGCCTCAAGTTTTTTCTAGGGAAACACCTTAGATAAGTTACACACAGGGTGATATTTATTGAATTGAAAAGGATTGTTGATTTTAATTCTCTAAAAAAATTGTTTTTTTAATGATAATCATTTTATAGATTGTATGGTTTAGACATCTGAGGAAGGTACTACTTGCATCCATACTTTATAATCATAGGCAATATTTTTAAGGTGACACTTCATACATCTATGCATGAGAATCAACTTGAGAAATCTCAAGAGAGGCCCCAAGGTCTTTCTTAAGTAACACCTCTTGCTACCAAACATGAGACAACACAAGAACCTAAAAGGTATTACTAAACTCTTGTCATCAAACATGTTTAGCTTTAAGATAACCAAAATGGTGTCACCCAAGAAATACCTCAAGTTGTTAAACCTCATAAAGGACAACGTATCTCCCAAGAGATACCTTTTCCAAGAATAATATAAAGTATCAACCAAAGACGCCTCAATTTTTTCCAATTGAAAATTCAAATTTTCACCAATGAAAAATTTCAAGCTATAATTGTTGAAATACATTTCAAAATTGTGGAGCGAAAGAATAGGTCAAATTTTTCATAAGGTATTAAAATCTTCAATAATAGGGTAATAAATAAGGCACTTAATTGTTCTTTGGATTTTGACTTTTGTGAACTTTGTATATATGGGGGGTCTAAAAAATAATTGTCCATTCACAATTTAACAACTATTTTGCCAAAGTCTTTCAAAGCATTATTGAAAGCATCTACACAGCATGGAGTCCAAAAAATATGTTTGTAAGTGCTCTCAATCATCAAACCAACTAACATAAAAACATGAGTTGAATCTATCAGAATATGCATAACAAGGCCAAGCCTCCATGGCATCCTTCAAGGTGGCAAACTGGAAGTCAACATTCTTAAGTTTCCCAGAACAATTAATATCTCTGAGAAAGTATGAAACCAACAGGGCATGTAACAATAACATTTCATCTTATGAAAGAGATGTGGTGTAGAAAAAGTTGAGGGCTTAAGGGGGTTCACTCTCTTTCAGCCAAACCCTAGACAGTCTCCTTCAACCCTCCTATAGAACCACTTAGTGTGCATCATGTGTAAGTTTGTCTTCCCAATCTTCCCATTCATTTTTGAGAGAATTATTATCTTTAGGCCATTAGCAACTCTAGCATTCGCTTCTTGAAGGTGGATGATACCATTGTCTCCATTGTCTCCATGGATCTATCTACCTCTACAGGCATACTGGTTGATAATGACATCTCCATACCTCTGTTGGGTATATTTTCAATTTTCTGAGATTTTGCTTTAGGTCATTGTTTAATGTATTTGCAAATGTTTTTGTTAGGTCTAGGGTTCTAAAATTCTTCAAATTGGCCATAACTATGCTTGTAAACCTTCGCCTTAGGTCTTTTAGCCCTTGGTAGGTTTAAATTTTCATGCATTCCTTAAGTTTTCCCTAGTTCTTATGTTTCCGTGTTACCTTTTTGGCCACTTAAGTCAAATATGTGCACATGACTATTTCCCTCTAGGTGTTCGTTGAATCTCTTAACATTGTTTCATGTTTCTTTTTCATTTAGCGAACTAGCGAATGTTGTGAGCCCTTGTATTTTTTTGTGTTTGTCGCTAAGTCTCCAAGTCTAGCTCGTGGTTATGCTTTCCTTCCAGTGAATCAGTGAATGAGTGATCTCCTATTCATTTGTTTCTTGGCGGTTTCCTGTTAACCTTCATTGATCTGGCATGGCTGTTATCTCTGGTTCTCTATGTCGAGCGGTTAAGTTCAAGACTTTCTAGCAATCTTGTGAATGTCGTCAATCATCTCTTCATCTAGGGGTTATGTTTTAATCTCACAAAGACTGGGTCCTACATAAAATCGTCTGGTGATTTAGCGACTGAGTCATGTATTCAGATTCTCTAAATTTGGCGGCTCTGACAAAGAAATTTGGCGGAGGTTAAAGGTTTACTCTTGTCGCTTAATCTCAAGAAAAGATGGTGGTGCCCCAAGTTAACTTGGCGATTAAGAGAGTGAAATGTTCGCGGGATCTCACAATTAGTTAGTGAAGCTCCAAAATATTTAGTGACTTGGCGAGAAAAATAGAGTTAAGGGTGTTTTCAGTGGTCATTGATTCTTGTAATAAAAAGGTAATGGTCAAAATCTTTAGGCGATTCAACGATAGCCACTGATTGTGTTCAAGATCAATGGTCAGTGCGTAATATCAAAGATGTAACCTATGGTAAGAAAAGTGTTTAGCGAATTGGAGATTGGTGTTATTTTCTCATTCTCGAAGCTTGACTATGGTTAAGTTTTTCTTTCCAAGAATGCAAGGTAACCTTGTTCGCTGAATCACGAGATGAAGCCTGAGTTTAAGTTTGGCTTTCTGAGAATAAGTGATTTCTTTGTTTGCTAGTTCTCTAAGTAAATGTTGAGTTAAAAGGGTCATTCTGAGAATTGGCGAAGTCTTCAATCGTTGGATCTCTGAATTTGGCGGGGTTTAGTGTGAGTTTTAAAAGATTTCCCTTGAACCATTGATCATCTTTGGGATCAATAGTAGTCGCAAGATCTCAAAGTAAAGTCATGAGTTAAG
Source organism: Chamaecyparis obtusa (assembly GCA_027943335.1). Taxonomy (NCBI): domain Eukaryota; kingdom Viridiplantae; phylum Streptophyta; class Pinopsida; order Cupressales; family Cupressaceae; genus Chamaecyparis; species Chamaecyparis obtusa. The sequence goes on along the minus strand of BSBK01000620.1, from coordinate 2,797,860 downwards.
AAATCATTCTGAGACTTCGCAAGTAGCCTTGTCACTGGATCTCCAACCTTAACCTCGGGTTAACAGTTCTTTCTAAGATTACGAGATCCTTTGTTCACTTGATCTTTGAATTGCATGTGGTTAATTTTTCATGTTATGAGTTGTTGCAATGTGGAGAGAAGTACTTTTCTAGGTTGGAAAGGGTAGAAAACTGTCCAATTAGGTTTTAATGGAGTTTTTGTAAGTAATTAAGGGTTTTAATGCAAAAAGCCATGATCATTGCTCTCGCGCCCTATTTTTTATTTTTAAAATCATTCTGTCAGCATCCATGCCACGGCTAGCCTGATTTGAAAGTTGGAAATGTGTGAAATTGAATATTGAAGTGACTTTGCAAAGATTCATTGTCATTTAGCCTCTGTTCGCATTCAATTCTCAAGGTTATATAATCAGGACCTCATTGCTTTCTGTGCTCGAAGTAATTCTGAAGCTGATTGAGAATTTTTGGCACCAAGATTGCAGAAGTGAAGAAGTGAAGTTGCAGAGCTATGGTATCTTCTTTCTTGATAGAATGACTCATCCAAAGGCAGGTGTTGCATCTTCCAATGGAGGTGTGAAGGAGCAGAATGGAGAAGACAAAGGAAAGCCGAATTATTCTGATGAATTTGTCAAGCTGCTACTTGGTACAAACCAAAACAAGAAAGCCATTGACACAACCTTTGAAGATATTATGGACAAGTGCAGAGATCCTACTATGCCTGTAGGATTAGGTTACACCATCTTCACATATTTCTATAATAATAGGCATAAAGCAATTCCAATCTATAATGCTTGGGCTCTAGGGATAGCTAAATTGATTGTGCCTGATGTTTTCCTTGATGTTGACCTGGTTATTTTGTTAGCAAGGCTTTATGACCCCATTTCAAAGACTATTAGGTGATAAGACTAGTCTATTTTCCTTACCTTAGATAGGGGATCCTTCATGAGGGCTTTTTACTTTTATGCTTCTTCTTCCGCTTAGATTGACCTGAGAAAAGAAAGAGAAAAGTACGCAAGTAATATTGGGTATGTTAAGAGTAAAATTGTTAGGCACATGCCTAAACAGGGTAAATACATTGCCCCTCTTCCTGAAAAATGAATGCTCCTTATCTATTTTCATCCTTGTGTAACTATATGAAATTCTTGTGTCATGGGTTGTGTAGGGTTTTGGGAATAGATGGGGATGAGGAAAAATTGTTTGCCGAGTTGTTGATGATAATTCTAGATATTCAGAAATCTCACTCAAACATTGACTATGATTACATCCAGTATGTAATTGATAGGATTCATGAGGGTTTGATATCTATCAAAGAAAATAAAAGACCTATCAAGTTTCTACACTATTCCCTTCTCATGCACTTGATTTTATTCCACCATATCAATTCCTTTGATGCTAGGATGTTAAGGTTGAGGACTACCTTTAATAACCAGCCAAGCCCATTGCAATACTAGTTGAGGGCTTGGAATTACACTTCCAAGGAGTGCAATTTTTCCATCTTTTAGAATTACTTTGTTCATCCGGTTCTTGGAATGTTGGGTACAAATGTTGAAAGATTATCAACAAAGGTTTTGAGATTGCTTAGGCCAAGGCAGTTTGAGGATAAGTGGGAAGGAAATCATAACTAGGGAGATTTCTACCTTGGGGATGGTCACACAATTATCAGGGTTTGTGGTTGCCCTCAACCCCCATATTTGTTACCCAGATTTGTGCCTCCTAGAGTTGCCATGATGGACTTTATATGGCAATTAATGTGGACTAATAAAGAAATCCTTGCACCTCACAGAAAGGGAACTTTTACACCGAGGCAGTTCAGAGTGGGTAGTTTTTTAATTGGAAAAAGAGCTCTGGATAAGGTTAGCATTTGGTTAAATCATTTCAAGATGTCTTCAGCCACTTGCAGATATGTAGACTTTGAGGGTTTCATTAGGGAAGCTAGGATGACTCTGATTCCAAACATTGGAACAATTAAGGAGCATGAAGGATTGGATGAAGAAGATGTGATAAGAAATATCTTAGATTTTGATGAACAAAGGCTAAGGTGGAATAAATATTTTGAGTTAATTAATACTGAGAAAAGGCTGAAGAAGGTTGGTATTCCTTTTGGTGGCTATTTCCCTCAGCTCTCATTTCTGCAAAGAATGGAGAAGATGATAGATATGCATGGCACCCTGTCTAATCAGTTAGAAGGGATGCTTGAGGAAAAGTTGGATGTCCCTAGGGATTATTCAACCTCTGAACCTGAGGAGTACACTGATGAGTCTCAAGAAGGCAGCATCCCACCTCAGGGAGAGGATATACAAGCAGTTGATTTGACTCAAGATCAACAGGAGGAGGGGGCTACTTCTAAGCCACCTTTGAAAAAATAGAAACTTGAGGTTGGTAAACCTTCAAAAGAGAGAAAGCAAAAGAAGGTAGTTGACATTGCTTCAGCTCTTGTGCCCGGAAATAGGGCCTATCACCATCAAATGAGAAAGGCCATCAGGGACGACAAGAAAGTTGTAACAAAGGAAGAAGGGGATGTGCCCTTGTTGTTAGGAAAGGATGAGAGAGAGCTCTATCAGGAAGAGTTTCTAGATGATGAGCAATTTATAAAAGGTAAAGAAATCTCTACCAGAAGGCATGCAGCCAAGTGAAGAGACAATGAGGGCCTTAACATCATATGATCCCAGTCTTGAAAGAATCACTGTAGAAGAGTCTAGAGAAATGGTTAAGTCAAGTGGTATGCTTTTAACTCCTAGATGGGACTTGACATTTGCATTCATCATAGATCAAATCAGAAAGTAGCCTAAGGGTAGTTTGTCCTATGAGGTCCAGATTGATGATATGATCAGGGGAAGTGGCTATGACCCAAAATCTCAGACAGTTGCTTTATGGTCTCTAGCCCCAAGAACTCAGAAGCCATCTTTGGTAAGTATAGAAGACAAGATGGAGGGAGACATAATAGTATAGATTGTGAAAAATACTACTAATCTGGAGGTGTCAGAGGCAGTTGTACACCTTGCCTACCTTAATGAAGCTAAAACTATCCAGCTATCAGAGAAGTATGATAGATTGTTTGAAAATTCAATGAAAGTGGAAAAGGACAAGGATCTACAACTTATGATGGTTAAGAAATTGAAGGTGATGTTGAGGATTTAAAGGGGAAACTTGAGGAAGCCTCAAAGGTAGTTCCTCCCCCTACTTTGCAAATTGAGGCCCCTCCTCGGACAGATACAGAAATTCCTGATACACCTGCTGAGGGTTTAGAGAAAATAAGATTGGATGCATCCTTGGATACCATAACAAAGATTGTGCAATATAGGCAAGGTAGAATAAAGGAAAGGATGGAGTCAGTCCATCAATCAGTCAGTCTATTGCACCAGGCCAATGATAAGGTGAATGAGTCACTGATCACTTTGGAGCCACTATATAGTGTATGGTCAGGGAGGAGCTTATTGTTTGATAAAATTGATGGTTTGCAAGAATATAGGCCTGATATCCTTGAGATAGTGACTAAAGTATTTAAAAAGATTGGTTTGGTGAGTGCTATCTCAAAGTTTTTCAAAGGAAAGTCTAACCAGATAAAAGCCAAGTTGGTTATGTTTGATAGGAACTACAGTAAGTACTTGCCTTCAATGTATGATGATAATGGAGGTATAATTAGTATAAATGAGCGGAAGGCATAAATGGATCAGTTGGTAATTAAACAAGATGCTTTCCTTAATAGTGACAGTGCCTTAGACTTGGAAGGATGCAATAGTATTATTGATAGTTTATTTAAAGTTGAAAGTGATTGCATACGGTTTGTGGTAGAAGCTAAAGGTATAAATGACAACATGTGGGACCAACAGATCAAGTCACTTCAGGAATTGTAGGCTTACAATTGGCCATCTGATGATGATGCGGCCGTGTGGGACAAAATGACAAAGAAGAAGCCAGTTGCCTAGGTGATAGAAGAGGAAGAAGAATAAAGTACACAAGGCACCTGATCCAGAACTCGAGGGAGAGCATGTTTCAAACAAAGGATGATGTAGGTTAGCCTATAATGGTGGTCATCATTCATGCAACTACTTATGTAACTCCTCTGAAATATATTTAGACAAAGGTGCCACCTATGAAGATGCTAAGTAGTTGAGAACTACTTTCTGTTGTTGTAATCACTATCTTTTTGGTTTGTACTTTTTGTCTTTAGTGCAAGTCATTTTCCTAGCCATTCGAAGCTTGTTGCATCCTTTTGAGGATTCCAAGATGGCTAGAGGTATAAGCAGCAAGTTTAGTCTCTTTTTGAAAGGTGGTCAAAGTTTTTGTAAAGAAAGACTAAATACAGAATCTGATTTCTTTGAAGTTTTTGTTGAAATTGTAATGGATATAGCTGAAAATTAATACAAATATACTGAAGTTTCGTTGCCATTCCTGGTTGTCTTTATGTATGGATGCTTTGAATTTCTTATGCATTAATTATTAAGGCTTTTTAATGTATTGTTCACAAGGTGAATATAGGGGTTGAACTCGAGTTTCTTTCAAGGAGAGAGTAAACCTTTAGGGAGGTCTCTGGGATTTGAAAATCTATGCATGAATTTGATGGCAAGGTTGGGAATTGGGAGAATGAATTGTTAAGCAATTTATTTGAACTTCAATATTTCTGTGTTAATAGGATTTTGTAGATATTTGGTTTTGACTCTAGCCTGATGAATAAGGCACTGGTTTAGTGTGATTTACATCTATTCACCATCATTTTATCAAGAAACTATATCCATTTACTTGTATGTTTATGAGTTGTATTGGATATGTCAAGTACATAGATCAATTTTGTTATGCTTTGTAGAAGCAATTGAAAGGTAAACCCACCTAAGTTTTGCACTCAAAGTGAAGAAGTCTCAAAGCCTTAGTACCTTAGCATTTAAATTATGGTAGATGCAGCTGTTGGGAATGCATGAGTCATAAGTTCAGTGAATTTCTGAATATTTCAACCATCTGCAGGTTTAAGTGCTAACAACCTCTACCTAGGAATATGGTTCTCATGGTTGGGGATAAGCCATAGAGCCAATAATTGGATTATGAGGGTCTCCCCTTTCAATGTCATCAATGTTTTTTTACTAGCCACTTGGCCACACATTGTTCTCTCTTGCATCGTAAAGGTGTTGCCACTTGATGGAAGGACAATAATGGTGATCACCTGATTGTTAGGCTATTTATTCTTCCTCTAATTAATTTTCACAATCTGATGATGAATCCTCCCAAGATGATCCTCCTATTGTTTTTTTGGCCTCCTCAAGACCTTTGGATCCTACTCCACCTCTTGTTGTTGGTGCGGCCCCCTCTGGCCACATGGACCCTTCTCTACCTTTTTCTCTTGTTCTACTCCAACCTTTGGCTATTTACATGCCACCTTCTTAGCACTCTACCCCCTATGTTGATAGTCTTATTAAGAGAATTTCCCCACTTTCTCCCCCTTGCGATTGGTATCCTAATGGTAGCATTGTTTGGACTATTGTCCGTCAACATAGAAAAGATTATTTTTCCTCATTTTCCTAGTATCTTCCCCATGTTGTGGATGAATTATCTACCCACTCTTAATCTAGGTTGCTATTTTTTTTTCTAATGTGTTATAAATGAAATTTTTTGGCCTTTGTTTTCTATGGCATGTTCTTGACCAAGTTGCAATGGCCTTTTTGGTCAGTCTTCTTAAGGGGCAACACCCTTGTTTTGTTGTTTTAAATGTAAAAAATAATAACATTAATGAGTGGCCTATGTTGAATATCAATCCATCCATCCATGAAAATGTAACAAATAGTCCTAATCCATGTTTTCCTCATCTCCAACATCATCATGATCACTTTTAAATATTGTTTTTCAAGGAAGGAGGTACATAATCTATGTTCTCCATGGGGGCATAAGAGGGTTCAACAGTCAATATATCTCTCAACATATTTTTGAAACAAAGTGACCTTGCCAAATAAAATGGAAGAGTATGTGGATACAAAAACATTGGCCATTGAATCATCAGCTTGCTCATGTTTTTTCATATTCATTAACCTTGTCACTAATTTTTTCTCACCTACAACAACCTTCCTCTTCCCTCTATCACAAATATCTCCAAATGATAAATTGGAAGAGAAAGACAATTCAATAGATGATCATTTCTTATTGTGAGTTGTAATTTTTTTTGCCTAACTCACTCTAGCCAACTTTGTCATTTCAACCTATTGTTCCAATATTATTGACTCACAAACTCTAACATCTTTTCTACTCTCACCCACTAGATGTCATATAACCATAGTATAGCTCCCGTGGTAATGAATTTTGAAAACATAGAAAAGACACTTATTATTACCCCCTATATTTTTACCCTTGTTGGCTATCATATGATGACCTACAACTAATTGAATATCTTGATGAACTAAAGAGACAGTGATTAGAGATCACCGAGCTATCAAAGTGACATGTAAGATGATTAAATCGGTCAATATGTTGTCATTGATGTCAACTAGTCTTGACTATACTTATCATGATAGTTACAAACATCTGAACATCTATAGAAGGAAGAAATGGTGAAGAAATGAGATATCTACATAAGGAAAAGATGGATGTGACAAATAAGGATAAGGAATACATTGGGTAACTTATTGATGAGTCTATGACATTATGTTGTTGACTTGAGCATGTTACATTATTCTATCATGAAGAAGAGATCAGAATTGAACAAGTTAATGTGGTCGGTAAATTGAAGATTTATGTATACACTGAGCCAGTCTTGTGTATACCAAGTGACAATAATAACTAAGTTAGTTATCACTGATGCATTTCAGTATTAACTAGGTATGGATGAAAACATTAAATGCTAAGAACAACCGACTGAAATTGATGAGATGGAAATTGTTATGATTTCAAGGTAACATATGAAGTTTTTTATGAGATCCATGACTGAAAAAATTCAAAGAAGATATAATGGAAGAGATTGAAACGTGTTATTGACATCTGCTAAGGAAGGTTTAAATGAAAAAATGGATGAAGGAGATTAAGAGGCAAAATCTAATAGCTGATATGAAAATGGTTTACATGTCTATATAAGAGACATGAGTTTCATTGTTGAAATATGTTGGACAAATAGAGACTACAGACTATTTCATGTGAAGACATTATTCATGCATTCCTAATCAAATTGGTTACAGACAAAATAGAGCTGCAGGCATAATTGAGCGTCAGAGAACTATCCACCGAGTGAAGTAAGTTGGGGAAATTGATGAAGTGAATTGCTTAATGATCAGATGAGTTTTATGAGCTTAGCATAGATCTGAATATCTGTAATTTGAGTTTTATTTGAATCATATCACTATTGTATCAGTTTAACCATTGATTCAACAAAATATCTTAACCGAGTGGACTTAACAGTCTTATTGTATTTCCATATGACACCCAAGAAATGTTAATTGTTATCTTGTTGACCCCATAGTGAATGCTGGTCAAAAGTTAACTGTTAGACGTGATAAATCCTCTAACAAGGTCACACCTAACATTGTGTATTGTAACCTTTAACAGAGTTGGCTCTTAACCGAGCTCACTTTAGAAGAGTGAATTATTTTAGGGTACCTGTCCTAGGTGGTTTTTCCCTTTCCACGTTAAATCATCGTGTTATGTGTTATTTGTTATGATTGTTTTGCTATCATACTTTACATATTTCATATTGGCTTAATCGGTAAAAGACAATTTTGTTATAATTGGTATTTGGTAAATGAACAGACAGTTAGATATCTTATCTTACCGAGTTGCAAAAATTGTTGAAAAAGTTTTGAAAAGTACATATGAGAGTTTGGGACTGTAGGATAACTAACTTAACTGATTCAACCCCCCTCTCAGTTATTCTAACAATTGGTATTAGAGCATATTGGTTGCTTGGAGGAAAGTTATAAGGACTTGAGAAAAAAAATCACAAGATGTATAAAAGGGAGGTGCCTAAGCTGAACAAAGATAACTTCTTGACATGGAAAAGTAGGGTCATGCTTCACATATCTGGAATTGGAGAATCTTCTGTACATCTTCTAGACCATGGCTACATACAACCAACTATTGGACCTTTGACAGTTGATCAGTTAAGAGACAAACATGAACACAATATAACCATGATAGAGATTGTTGCTTCTCTATCCAATGTTGAATTTGAAGATATCAAAGCATACACTACAACAAAGGAAAGTGGTACAAACTTGCACTAGTTCATGGTGGTGATGTAAATGTAATGAGAGCCATAGCTGAAAGCTTAAGAGGTAGATTTGATGATATGAAAATGAAAGAAGGTGAGAACATCACACAATACTCTAAATGAATTAAAGAGGTGGTCAATGCTATCCGAGGAGCAGGTTGTATTATTTCTGAAGAAACTGGTGTAAGTAAAATACTGAGAACCTTGTTGCCTATCTATGCAATTAGAATATTTGTTATTCATGAAATGAGATTTGTACCTAATAGTACTCTTACCCTTGATATTCTAATTGGAAAGTTTACTACTTTTGAGCTGAATAATTATGACAATAGTATTTTATCGAGTGTTGAGTCTGCATTTATGTCATCTCTGAAGATTGTTAAGTCTAATAGTAAGCATAACATAAGAAATGAAAGTGACAGTGACAGTGAAGATGAGCTTGATGAGCTTGAAGCACTTATGGCTAGAAGACTTCAAAAAGGTAAAGGAAGGTATAAGGGAAAGTTACCTTTAGCTTGTTTTAATTGTAAAGATATTGGTCATAATTCTACTAGATGTCCTAATAGGAAAGAAGAAGATAAAGACAATGACCGATCTGATGATGGAAAGTTTGGCAGAAGAAATAATAGAGGAAACCAACACTATGACAAAAGAAACAACCAAGACAACCGAGACCACAAAGACAATGGAAAGAAGGCATGGTACCTTGTTGATGATGATGATAAAGATACCGACACCAACACTGATGATGAAGTTGAAGTGGTATTTGTTGCAATGAAAGATGATTTTGAAGAAGAGGAAAGGTATGTAGAAACAACACTTATATCTAAAGTTATCAAAAATGATACATGGATTATTGATAGTGGTCGTACACATCATATGACTGGTGATGAGGATAAATTTAAATATCTTGAGCACTATAATGGAGGATCAATTAAAATGGGAAATGACACACCTTGTCAAGTGAAAGAAAAATGATTTATCTTGTTGAATGATATGATTATATGTGATAATGCATAGTGGGTAAAAGGACTTAACTATAGTTTGTTGAGTATATCACAACTGAAAAATTTAGGTCACCGAGTTGCATTTGAAAGTAAGAAGGTGAAAATATATGATGAAACTGGAAAACTGGTCGGTACTGGTGGACAATCCAAAGGTAATCTATTCTATCTTGACAATGCAGACACTTCTTGTTTGTTGGCTAGAAATGAAGATGTGTGGTTGTGGCATAAGAGAATATGTCATGTGAACTTTGATAACATGGTTAAGATTAGTAAGAAGAGAAGAGTTAGAGGTTTACTGACTCTAACTAAGCCTAATCATGTTATGTGCAATCAATGTCAAAAAGGAAAAATGACTAAATTTAGTTTCAAAAGAAAAGACTACTCATCTAAAGGTATTTTGGAGTTGGTATACACCAACATATGTGGTCCTATGAGAACTCAGAGTTATTATGGTGACAAATATTTCAATTTATTTGTTGATGACTACTCTAGGATGATGACAGTTATGTTCTTAAAAGAGAAATCTGAAGCTTTCAAATTGTTTAAGTGGTATAAAGCTAAAGTTGAAAAAGAAACTAGGAAAAGTTTAAAATGCTTAAGATCTGATAGAGGAGGTGGGTTTATTTAAGATGAATTCACTAACTTCTATAATGCGCATGGAATTAAAGGACAAGTTTTCGCATCGAGAACACCACAACATAATGGTATTGCAAAAAGGAAGAACCAATCTATTGTTGATTGTGCTAGAACATTGATGATTGAGAAAAATGTTGCACAAATGTACTAGAGAGAAGTTGTTATCACTGTTGTATACACATTGAACTAAGTTCAACTGAAGAAAGACACAAATAAGACACCTTATGAGTTATGGTTTGGCTACACACCGAATGTAAGTTATTTCAGAATTTTTGGAAGTAGATGTTACATTCTAAAAGATGATAAAAATGTTAAATTTGACTCTAAATTTGATCAAGGAATATTTCTAGGATATTCTACTAAGAGCAAAACATACAAATATTTGAACAAGGCTACTAACAAAATGATTGAGAGTGCTAATGTGAAAGTTGATGAATTTGCTGAGAAAAATGATGAAGAAAGCATGAAGGAACCAGAAGACTATGGTAGGTTTACATATATTGAGCATCCTTACTACTTACCGAAGCCGCGGGATGAGTCTACTAAGCGATAGGAAAATGCTATCGAGAATCAGCAAATGCAAACCGAGAACCAGGAAGAAGCTACTGAGGAAGAAAATGAACCTAAATCAAATGATGAGCAAAGAAGAGAACAAGTACTAGCGAGATTTGTTAGAAGATACGATCCAAAGAACTAAATCATTGGAGACAAGCAAGATGGCATGATGACACGAAGTAAGTAAAGATATAACACGTGCTTATTTTTTGAATTTGAGCCTAAGAATGTTAGAGATGCACTTGAGAATGATGAATGGGTTAAAGCTATGAATGAAGAAATTGAACAGATTGAGAAAAACAAGACATGGACATTGGTATCGAGACCGAGTGATAAAAATGTAATTGGTACTAAGTGGATTTTCATAAACAAGTTAAATGAGAATGGTGAGGTAACAAGAAACAAGGTGAGACTTGTATGCAAGGGATATGCACAAGAAGAAGGTATAGACTATGGTGAAACTTTTGCACCAGTAGCAAGACTTGAAGGAGTTTGAGTATTACTTGCATATGTTGCACATAAGGGATTCAAAGTATATCAAATGGATGTGAAATCAACATTTCTGAATGGAATTCTTGAGGAAGAAGTCTACATAGAACAACTTGAAGGTTTTGTTGATCCAAATAAGAAGAACATAGTATGTAGATTACACAAAGCTTTGTATGGACTGAAACAAGCACCGAGAGCATGGTATGAAAGATTACATGCTTATCTTATTAGTATTGGATTTGTAAGGACAAATGATAACAGTAATCTATACATGAAAGGAGACGAAGATGACAATATTTTGATTTCTGAAATTTTTGTTGATGATATAATCTTTGGAGGACATGATAATATTTGAAAATCTTTTGCTGATGAAATGAGAAAGAGTTTGAGAAGTCAATGTTTGGAGAGATTAAATTCTTTCTAGGATTGCATATTATACAATAAAATGATGAGATATCACACAATCAAAATACATCAAGGAAGTGTTAAAGACTTTTGGCATGGAAGATTCAAAACCAGTAGCAACACCAATGTGATAGGATGTAAGTTGACAAAGGATGATGAATCAACTGAGGTAAATCAAACATTGTATGGATCAATGATTGGAAAACTGATGTATGTGGTACACAGTAGGCCCGATATAGCACCTGCAGTTGGGATTGTGGCAAGATTTTCTGCTAATCCTAAAGAATCACATATAGTTACAGTTAAGAGGATTCTGAGATATTTGAATAAAATAGAAGATTATAGTTTATGGTACTCAAAGGAATGCAATTTTGAACTTCGAGTTTACATTGATGCGGATTGGGCTGGAAACATCGATGACCAGAAGAGCACAACCGGTGGAGCATTCTTTTTAGGAGAAAGACTTGTAACATGGATACGCAAGAAACAAGCATGTATTTCTCTGTCAACTGCTGAAGCAGAGTATGTTGCTTCTGCTGCTAATTGTTAAAATATTGCATGGATAATATAGTTGTTGGAAGGAATGAATGAGGTGATCACTGATCTAGTGATTATATATTGTGACAACACAAGTGCCATAAATATTTTCAAGAATCTGGTGATGCATTAAAAAACAAAGCATATATCTATTAAGTATCACTATTTGAGGGAAAAAGTACAATAGAAGAAAGTAAAACTAGAATTTGTGAAATCTAAAGAACAACTTGCTGACATATTTACCAATCCCTTACCGAAGGACACTTTTGAGTACTTGAGGACTAGACTAGGGGTCCTTCCCCTCTCTATCGGTCATTGAGGTGATCAGGAGGTTGCATCAACCTATACTTTATTAGAAAATAATTCATGTTGATGCATATAGCTCACACTTTTATGATTTATAAGGTTTTGAAAGGTTTGAAGAAGCTGAAATAGAGAATTGTATATCAGTACATGAAGGTACTTGATCTGGACCAAACAAAAGAGAGTTACTTGGCTTCTGCAGAGCTATATATTTTCTTTGGCATTGTTGTCAAAGGGAGAGAGAGACTTCATATGAAATATCATCTAAAGAGAACACACAGAAAGGAGAGAAAGAATCAGAGAGCTAAAGAAGATCAAATCCGCAAGGAGAGTTTGCATAGAATGTTGTTTGTAGTGATTAAACATATTAAATATCAATCTAGGGAGAGTTTACTGAGCTACAACATTTATCCAGATAGTTGTAGAACACATGTTTGGTATGGTATGACATATTTGATATTGTTTGTGTTGCCATCAATGCCAAAGGGAGAGATTGATGACCTACAACTGATTGAATATCTTGATGAATTGAAGAGACAGTGATTAGAGATCACCGAGCTATCAAAGTGACATGTAAGATGATTAAATCAGTCAATGTGTTGTCATTGATGTCAACTAGTCTTGACTATACTTATCATGATAGTTACAAACATCTGAACATCTATAGAAGGAAGAAATGGTGAAGAAATGAGATATCTACATAAGGAAAAGATGGATATGACAAATAAGGATAAGGAATACATTGGGTAACTTATTGATGATTCTATGGCATTATATTGTTGACTTGAGCATGTTACATTATTCTATCATGAAGAAGATATCAGAATTGAACAAGTTAATGTGGTTGGGAAATTAAAGATTTTTGTATACACCGAGTTAGTCTTTTGTATACTGAGTGATAGTAATAACCAAGTTAGTTATCACCGATGCATTTTAGTATTAACCGAGTATGGATGAAAATATTAAATGCTAAGAATAGCAGACTCAAATTGATGAGCTAGAAATTGTTATGATTTCGAGGTAACAGATGAAGTTTTCTATGAGATCCACGACTGAAAAAATTCAAAGAAGATCTAATGGAAGAGATTGAAATGTGTTATTGACACATCTACTGAGGAAGGTTTAAGAAAAAAAATGGATGAAGGAGATTAAGAGAAAAAATCTAATGGCTGATATGAAAATGGTTTACATGTCTAAATAAGAGACATGAGTTTCATTGTTGAAATATACCAAAAAAATAGAGACTACAGAGTATTTCGCATGAAGACATTATTCATGCATTCTTGATCAAACTAGTTACAGACATAACCAAGTTGCAGGCATAACCGAGCGTCAGAGAACTATACACCGAGTGAAGTAAGTTGGGGAAATTAATGAAGTGAATTTCTTAACATGATCAGATGATTTTTATGAGCTTAGCATAGATCTAAATATTTTCATTTGAGTTGTATTTGAATCAGATCACTACTGTATCAGTTTAACGATTGATTCAGCAAAATCTCTTAACCGAGTGGACTTAACAGTCTTATTGTATTTCTATATGACATTCAAGGAATGTTAATTGTTATCTTGGTGACCCCATTGTGAATGTTGGTCAAAAGTTAACTGTTGGTGATAAATCCTCTAACAAGGTCACACCTAACAGTTTGTATTGTAAACTTTAATAGGGTTGGCTCTTAACTGAGCTCACTTTAGAAGAGTGAATTATTTTGGGTTACCGGTCCTAGGTGGTTTTTTCCTTAATAGGGTTTCCACATTAAATCATTGTGTTATGTGTTATTTGTTATGATTTTTTTTCTATCATGCTTTACATATTGCATATTGGCTTAATCGGTAAAAGGCAGTTTTGTTATAAATGGTATTTGGTAAATGAATAGATAGTTAGATATCTTATCTTACCCAATTGCATAAATTGTTGAAAAAGTTTTGAAAATTACATCTAAGAGTTTGGGATTGTAGGATAACTGACTTAACTGATTCACCCCCCCTCTTAGTTATTCTAACATCATATTCATGGAAAAATGAAGCAATGGTCTCTTAGGGTTGTGTTGGTGCTCAAATCAACAAATTGGATTTCCTATGGATTCTTGTTTCCAATTATGAGAAACCCAAAGGGATTTGATCAATTCACAAATTCCACCCTTTCTAGGATGTGAACTTATACAATTTAGGCTCTATAGGACCAAGGTTGGTAGGCCTATACCTTAGGATCTTCTAAGGCTTTTTATAGCAGATTGTTGTAATTCTTCTGAAATATGATTGCTTTGAAAACTGAAACTACCTTGATTGTATACTTTATTTAGAATTGAAAATAAATTGTGAATTGCTTGAAATTGCTTTCGACGAAATATTTATTGATTAATTATGGATTATAAATGTCTGTAACCAATAATGAAACCTCCAACACAATATGTCAGACAAATGCCTTATTATTTAGGTGAAATATATTATATCTTTATCAAATTTGTTTGTTAGTATAACTTTGGAGACAACAAATAGTCCCTCTAAGATAGTTTTTTATCACTTTGATGATGCTTTAATTGATTAATAAATTTAAGGAAATAGTAATCTAGTCCTATTGATTTTAACTTCCATGTAGAAGGCCAATAAGATTGAACACAAGATTGACCAATCAATACATATGTTCTACTTTGTTCTAGTTTAGAGTTCATCAAAATAACCAAATCAATTGTACTATCAATCAAAGTAAATCACTGATTTAATCCAAAGAACTCAAACAAGACATAAGACAGAATAATAGATCACTAGAATTCAAAGAGCGACTGGAACTTTGATATTACATTAAAAAATTTCATTACCACAAAAGCTTTGCTTGATACATCCAACATATAACCTGAGTATTATATAATTTTTTTCATAAACTAGAAAAGTATTATCTTCAAATTGTTATTATGTCTCTTTACAGCTTAAATTATGTATGTGTGTGTGTGTGTGTGTGTGTGTGTGTGTGAGTGGCTTTCACACCTCTTTAGAGTGGAAAGACACAACCCTTATTACAAATTATTTTAAAAAAACCAATAAACTAACTAAAAAATAACTACCTAACTTTTGGATTTGGGTCTGGTCAAAAAATCAAAACACCTCATGGAAAGCTAATATTTTTAATGAAGATAGGAAATTTGATTTCCTGAACTGAGTCATTTTTACATTTTTAAAATTCAATGATATTTGGGCTTTGTAGGCATCATCTTTACATCAGGTCAAAATTCAAGCATTTTATGAAGGCTTTGATTAGTTAGTTCTATTTATTTGTGTCATAAATATTCCTTCCTTTGATTTTTTTAGTATGGAGAAACTTGCTTCTTGATAATGGATTGGGACTCCTAAATTCTCAAAATTTAGGGTACCACCAGTGGCTCTTTCTGGGGACGTATGCTCCATGTGAGTATAGCAAGATTCCAGCTATATCTAGAGAAGTAGACCAAGTATCCATACTTAATCTGATCATGGTATGCTTTCCCTTTATCACTTGCTTAAGATCAGAATTGGTCCTTTCCTTACCAGTAAGAGTATTTGAAGAGAACTAAATTCCATAATTTTTTAGCCCCAACATCTTATCCTTTTCTGTATTAGATGCATCATGCCTATGGACAATATTTATCGCTTCATCACTATGGTCTTTGATGAATGGAGAATCCCTATGTATTTGATCAGTTATGTCTTCTTGCACATAATTTGCTCCATACTCAATATCTTTTTCCTCACAAGAATTTTTTGAAGATAGCTCATGTTTAGGAAATATTACTTCACTTTTATCAAGAATTTGATCAGATAGAAAACTTGGAAAATTTTTAGAACTATTCTTTAACACATTCTCCTCATTATGCCTATTTGATTCCATCTCATACTCACATGTTTGATACAACTTTTGTTAATATGATGAACTAATGCATGTTTCACCTTCTGAATACCCTTCTTCACACATATCTTGAGTTTCATCATCTTCAAAAGTATCATTAGGTTTTCTATCTTCATCATGATATTGATGGACTTGATTGCACATAAAATTCTCTTCAAATAATGGATTCAAGAACATAGAGAACTCAAACATATCTTCTTCTTCTTCCTCTTCAAACAATGGATTCAAGAACATAGAGAATTTAGATATATCTTCTTCTTCCTCTCTACTAAATCCATCCATTTTAGAATCATATACTTCATCAACAAGATAGGTGTCCCTCTCATCAGACTTATCTTCTGGTCTTTCATCAATTTGCTTATCCTTGTGAATTGAAAAATGCTTTGAGTTATTTTTGTGTGTATGCCTTTGATATTCCTTATCCAACAAATCATAAATTTGTTCTACACCGAGAAAATATTCTTCCTCATTCATTTTATTTATATTGTCTACTTCTATTTCATAGGTCTTGTTGTCACAAGAGTCAACCACACATAAATCAATAACTAGATTTATTGTGTTCTTTTCTCTGATGTTATCCTTTATTACATATGAAATACATGTTTGATGATTTGAGATGCAAGTCCATGGTTGGATTTATTATTTTCTTCATCTAGTACATCTTGAATATGTGTTGATCCATTAACTTGTTTATTGTGGTGGATTGAGAAATAATTTAGACTGTTTTTATCAACATATTTGTGATATTCCATATCTAACAAATTTGAAATTTCCTCTGAACTAAGAACATTTTATTCTTCATTATTACATTCAAGGAAATCTGTTTCAATAAAAATCTCATCAACAATGGATTTTTCTTCCATCTGATCCAAAATTTATTCTTCATCTAAGTCTAGAACTTCATTAGAGCTTTGTACTCCTGTAGATTTCACACTACATCCATCACCTTCTTGTCTTTCAATATTTAAAAATTCATCCAAGGGAGACATACAAGGCTCTGCATCCCATATGTATTGTTGATCCTCTTCCTATTCATAACACATGTTATTTCCTTCCTCAAATTGTCCAATTTTTTTTTTACTTAAATCTGAAACATCATCAGGTTTTTGTTTCTCTTTTGTATATTCTTCTAATCTTTGAAAAAGAAGCCTCAAATCAGGGTCATCTAGTGAGGTTCTCAACTCATGAAGTTTTTTTAGAAATTTCTTGTGTGAAGGCATGATGTCTGATGGTATCTCCTGATAAATACTTACCATCCTTATGAACAAATGGGTTGTAGACTCACCTTCATACCTTTCCAAATTGAGAAATTCATCTAAGGGAGACATATAAGGTTCTTCTTCCATAATGCAATTCTTATTTTCATCTTGTTCACAATACATGTTATCGCCTTCACTTGCATTGTGAAATTAATATAAGAACCATTTCTCAAACTCCTTCCATGATGAGATGCACTGTGTAGGTAGTGATTCATATGCCTCTCTTGAATTATCTTTTAATGTCCTGACAAATAGTTTCATTTCCTGATCTTCTACACAAATCTCATAGTTCTCTATAAATGCATAAAATGCATCCAAATGTTCAACTGTTGATTCATCCCATTCTCCATGGAACTTTGGTACAAGTTGTAAAAACTTAGGGAGCAACTTAAAATGAATACAATGGAATCCCTTGAGATCCAATGGCCTGATACATTTTGGAATAAATGGTTTTCTCTGAAATAGTTGTTTATTATGATACATTCTAAATATCTGAATCGGTAGTAACTTGTTTCTTTATACATTAGGTTCTTGTCAATAGAGTCGCTACCTCTTTCAAAGCTGAAAACTTTACTTATCTCCTTTTGGGTCTTCTTCCTCACTAGAGTCACTGACTGAAATGCTTTATTGAATAAAGTCACCATCTCTCTTCAAGGAAAATGTTTCTTTACTGCTTTTGAGTTCCTATCTCTAGTAGAAACTTAATCACATCACCAGAGCTTCTAGGTAATCTTCAATGTTGTCTTTCATAGATAAATCCCCAATAGAGTCGCCAATTTGTTGGTGCTCAAATAAAAAAATTGGATTTCCTATGGATTCTTATTTCCAATTATGAGAAACCCAAAAGGATTTGGCCAACTGAAAAATTCCACTATTTCTAGAATGTGAACTTCTACAATTTAGGCTCTACAGGACCAAGGCTGGTAGGCCTATACCTTAGGATCTTCTAAGGTTTTTTTTATAGCAGATTATTGTACTTCTTCTGAAATCTGATTGCTTTGAAAACTGAAACTACCTTTATACTTTATTCAGAATTGAAAATAAATTGTGAATTGCTTGAAATTACTTTCGTTGGGATGTTTATTAATTAATCCTGGATTATACCTATCTACAACCAACAATGAAACCTCCAACACAATATGTCAAACTAGTGCCTTATTATTTAGGTGAAATATATTATATCTTTATCAAATTTATTTGTTAGTATAACTTTGGAGACAACATATAGTCCCTCTAAGACAGTTTGTTATCACTTTGATGATGCTTTAATTGATTAATAAATTCAAGGAAATAGTAATTTAGTCCTATTGATTTTAACTTCCCCGTAGAAGGCCAATAAGATTGAACACAAGATTGACCAATCAATACGTATGTTCTAATTTTTTCTAGTTTAGAGTTCATCAAAATAACCAAATCAATTGTACTATCAATCAAAGTAAATCATTGATTTAATCCAAAGAACTCAAACAAGACATAAGACAGAATAATAGATCACCAGAATTCAAAGAGCGACTGGAACTTTGATATTGCATTAAAAATTTTCATTACCACAAAAGCTTTGCTTGATACATCCAACATATAACCTGAGTATTATATAATTTTTTTCATAAACTAGAAAAGTATTATCTTTAAACTATTATTATGTCTCTTTAAATTTTACATTATGTATATATATATATGTGTGTGTGTGTGTGTGTGTGTGTGTGCGCGCGCGTGTTTGAGTGGCTTTCACACCTCTTTAGAGTGAAAAAACACAACCCTTATTACAAATTATTTTGAAAAAACTATAAACTAACTAAAAAATAACTACCTAACTTTTGCATTTGGGTCTGGTCAAAAAATCAAAACACCTCATGGAAAGCTAATATTTTTAATGCAGATGGGAAATTTGATTTTCCGGACTGGGTTATTTTTAGATTTTTAAAATTCGACCATATCCAGGCTCTGTTGGCATCATCTTTACAGCAAGTCGAAATTCAAGCATTTTTTGAAGGCTTCGATTAGTTAGTTCTATTTATTTGTGTCATAAATCTTCCTTCCTTTGATTTTTTTAGTATGGAGAAACTTTCTTCTTGATAATAGATTGGGACTCCTAAATTCTCAAAATTTAGGGTACCACCAGGTTGAAAGAGCCTTTTGCAGATTTTTAAAGAGAGGGTGAATAGCATGTAGAATAGACTTATAGAATAGAAGTTGAGGTTCAATTTTCAGAAGGGTTTACTGATATTGTGTTCACTTCATTTTCACTTTCTCTACCTTCATGAAAGTCACTACTATTGTTCCTCATTTTGTGGTGTTTTTGTTTATAGTTTCTAATTTGAAACTAAATCAATGAAAATATTTTTCTATCTACAAACTTACAAACAAGCTAAAAACTTATAAAACTCAAAAAAAATATGACACACTTTGGTTGTAGCTTCAAAGTTATAATTGATAAATTGTTTTATACTTGAAGAAAAACAAAGACCAGTCCATATGTCCTTTAATTAGTCCAATCTCTTCTGCAAGAACTAAACGCTCACAACAAGGAGCAAAAATTGAACAAATGCAAATGAAATAATGATAAAACAACTTTGTAGGTTAGTGTTTTGTTTTACATTTTACCCTTTAGCTTAAATTACAATTTCAGTGTGGTGGGGGAGTTCTTGTTGGATCCATACGCCACATTAGAAAAAAAAAATTTAAAAATGTTTTTGTTTTTATTTTTAAGGCAAAATATTCTGTAGACATGGGGAACACCTAGCCGTCCTGAGGATGATCGAGGGACATTTCATATGCTTCCTACAAATTTACAGACATGGGAGATGGCATGGGGACATCCCCTTGATGTTTTGTTGTACCCAAAACGTCTAGGCAATAGGGAAATAACTTCCAAGGTAGACACGTCCACATGTATCCTTGAAAAAAATCTCTTATTCTCTAAGAGTTATCAAGTATGACTCTAATGACCCAGTAAAGATTAAGTAGATTAATTCGAACATATTCAGTTGTCTTTCCTTTTACTCTTTTTCTATTAGCCCAAGTTCCATGTGAACTATAATTAAATTTTTGAATACATGATATGCCATCATCATTTGCTCACTGCTCAAAGGAAATTGACCCCAATTTCCTCAGATAAATTAACACCACTTTGTGGTTGCAAAGATGAATCATGAGGAAATAGAATGTAGTGGAGTGTTAAATACATGTAAGGAACAACAATAACAAGGGAGCCCCCAAATTTGTGTATTCTAAATGTTTAATTAATTATAAGAGTTGGAACACCTAGGATTGAAATGACTCAAGAAATTTGTCAATGCTAACAATATCCTCAGATGAAAATTCAAGCTCTGAAACCGATGGTTCACACAAAAGATCTTTGCATTAAGGAGATTGCGTTGCTCAATTGGTGACACTTGATCACAGTTGCTGAGAAAAAAATATTGTTTAAAAGCAGAATGTATGGGGACAATGAAACATATATAAAATATGTCAATGCTAGTTGTGAAGATGATATCGCGGAGCTGTGAGGATGCTCAAAACCTGCTTATAACTGAGTAAAGGGAAAAGCACTATGAGTGTCTTCGTTGACTAAGACAAGTGCATATGAGGGAAATAGACATGAGAAAAATATGTCAATGCTAAAGAATTGAAGAGTCCATTATGGATCAGTGAGGAAGTTAGCAGGATTGGAATCTTCTATTATCTAAATAATGGGATGAACAATATGAAGTTTATCATTGGTTTTCTTAAGTGGGTTGGCCCATAAAAAAATTCAATTTTAGTTATAGTAGGAACATAATTGATGTGGTGTTGATAGCCTTTTCCAATGGATGCAACCATTAGAGGAGTTAGTATGGTGGTTATTAATCAAAATATGTAAAAATAGGCCCAATTATAATGATAAACTGAAATAACAATAGTGAACAGGAAAAACAGAGCACTAAATCAGAAGCAAACAATGTGGAGATATAGCTTTTAATATATCCAGTCCAAGAACATACAATCACATCACATTATATTGCAATACATTGTATTGCATTACCTTGCATTGCATTGCATTACTACTCATAATGAGCAGCCTCATATTTATAGCTGAGTTTAAAAGCTTTTAGAATTCTAGAGAATTCTAAAACTAGAACATTCTTGCTCTTGGACAATCTTCTAGACAACTTCTAGTTATTTCTCTCTTCTAGAAAATTCTCTCTAGAACATTCTACACATTCTAGACAGTCTTATTCCTTAACATCCCCCTTTAAGATTGGCTGAAATATTACAAAGAAGATACAAAGGAGAGGGAACATTATACAAAGAAGATAAAAAGGAGAGGAGGACATTATAACACTATCCCCCCTTAATTCTCACCTCTAACATACCAATAATTCCTCTTAATTTCAAAAATTTAGCCTCAGTCATGCTCTTAGTAAATATATCAGTTGTTTGTTCTTCACTTGGACAAAATTGTAGATTGATAATATTTTCTTGAACCAGATCTTGAATGTAGTGAACATCAAGCTCAATATGCTTTGTTTTAACATGAAAAACTGGATTGTTGGCAACTTGGATGGTGCTTTGATTGTCACAATACAAAGTAGCAGTAGAACTTTGAGGAAAACCAAGCTCAAACAGAATATTTTGAATCTAAACTGCTTCCTTTCTTGCTTCTTTTGTTGCTCTATGTTCTGCTTCACATGAAGATAGTGATGTGGTTGCTTATTTTTGTCTACTTTGTGTAATTGGACCCAATCCAAGCTCAAAAATGTAACCAAATGTAACCACTAGCAGATTTATTGTCATCAATATCACCTCCCAAATTTGAATCTGTATATCCAACCAAATAAATTGAAGTCTTGCAGCTATAGTGGATGCCAAAGTGTTGTGTTCCTCTAATGTATCTCAAAATTCTCTTAGCAGCCAACCAATGGCTTTCTTTAGGTTCCTACACTGTCTAGAATGTGTGGAATGTTCTAGAGAGATAGAACTTTCTAGAAGAGAGAAACAACTAGAAGTTGTCTAGAAGTTGTTCAAGAATAAGAATGTTCTAGTTTTAGAATTCTCTAGAATTCTAGAAGTTTCTAGGCTCAGCTATAAATATGAGGATGCTCATTGTAAGAAACAATGCAAGGTAATGCAATGCAATGTATTGTAATGTGATGTGATTGTAAGTTCTTGAATTGGATATAATAAAAGCTAGATCTCTTCATTATTGAGTACTATGTTTGTCTTGTTCATAAATGTTATTTTAGTTTATCATAATATTTTGGGCCTATTTTCACATGGTATTAGAGCTGGAGTTGGTTTAGAGATTCTAGTATTGTTGGATTGATATTTGAAGGCAAATTTTTCTTGCTATCATGGGCTCTTCAAATGAAGTTTCGCCTATCTTTGATGGAAGCAGTTTCGCAGATTAGAAGATCGCAATCAAGAATGTTTTAAGAGAAAAGGCTTTGTGGAGGATAGTGAACAAAGAAATTGGAGAACCTCATTGTGCCAAAGAAAATGAGTCATGAAAAAATAAGTTGGAGTAAGCTAGAGGTATCATTGGTAAAGCCTTGAGGCCCAATCTCAATAGAAGATTTGTTGATATTGATGATCCAATAGAATTATGGGAAAATTTAGAAAAAGATTATCAAGATGCAGATATTGCCAACACTTTTAGTATAGAAGAAAAATTGGTGAACTTAGATCATGTTGATTTGAAAAAAATGTCTCATTACTTCCATGAATTTACATTTAAATTCCGCTAAAGAAAATAGGTGTTGAATATGCAAAAGGGATTTTAGTTGATTGCAATCGTTGAAAGTAAGCTTTCCCAACCATACAAGGTTTTTAAAGAATCAAGGAAAAGACTCATTCAATTGAATCCCAATGGCACCCAACAAACTTTGATCACTTTTGTAAATCAGTTTTAGATGAAGAAGTTCAACTTGCTAAATAAGGTTATATTGAGAAGAATCATGCATATGTAACTAAGGGAAATCATTTTATAGAAATGTAAATGGAAAGAAGAGTTGGAAAGGCAATAATAAATTTCAAAATAATGATGGTTCTAACAATTTTTCTAGAAATAATGGTGTAGGAAATATAATGGGAAGAAAGCCCATTATTTGTAGATATTGTGGCAGTGAGAATCATATGGAGAAATTTTATTTGAAGAATGGGGACAACGAAAGGCAATAGTACAATCCCACGGAAGAAAGGTTTAAGGATAGCAAGATGGATAGACATAGCTTTGTGGTCATCTCCCTCAAAAAGTGAGGACAACCAAATATGGAGGTAAGTGCTAGACCCAAAAGTGAATCTAGTATTAAGGGGGGATACTTTGCTTCAAAGACTGATAAAGAATGAATTTTAGATTCAAGAGCAGCATTTCACATGACTAGAAATAGATCTTTGTTTATTGGTTTTATGAGGGGAAGAATTCAGATCAAGAAATTACTATTGGAAATAAGATGAAACTTCCAGTATTAGGCATAGGGAGTTAATGTGACAAATGGTTCTTTGAAAAATATTTTATTTGTTGAAGGATTAGGGGTGAATCTTATTTTAGAATTTAAAATTTCTCAAGCTGGATATAAGGTTGTTGCCTCTACTAATCAAGTTATTGTTATACATAGAAAAGATTCTAGAAATGTAATTGCTATTGGTAGAGTTGATCATAAAGAGTGTCTCTTCAAATTTGTTGGTTTTTTTTTATCATACACACACACTCGCTCATGCTTTTATTACTCAAACTGATTACATGTCAAAGATTTGGCATGCTAGACTTCAACATATAAATTATAGAAAGTTACAAGATATGGTTAGAAAGGATATGGTTAGAGGACTAACAAAAATTTCAGCTTCTAAAGGAATGTGTGAAGGATGTGTGTTAGGTAAACACCATCAAGATCCTTATGAATTGGGAAAAACATGGGGAGATAATCATCCACTACAACTCATTCATAGTGATTTATGTGAACCAGGTTATCCATCACTTTCAGGAGCTAGGTACCTTCTCACTTTTATTGATGATTATAGCAAGTATGGGTTTATTTTCTTGAAAGAAAAAATGAAGTGTTTGAAGTTTTTCAAAAATTTAAAGCACTAGTTGCAAACCAAAGTGGAAAAAGAATTAAAAGATTAAGAACAAACAATGGGGGTGAATATTGCAATAATGCATTTGAATCATTTTGTGAAAATTATGGTATTAAGATGCAGAAGACGGTTCCTCATACCCTTCACCAGGAGTTGTTAAAAGAATGAATAGAACACTTTTAGAAATGGATTGTACGTTGCATTCCAAAAGTTTGAATAATAAGGAGTTTGGCGGTTTCTTGTGTTGCACATATTGTGAATATAATCCCTACCAAAGCTCTCACAAATATTACCCCTGAAGAAGCATCAAGTAGTAGAAAACCTTTACAAAACCAAATTTAAGTTAGATGGTGCTATTGAAAAATTCAAGGCTAGATTGGTTGCCATTGGTTTTAATCAAAAAAAGGGTGTTGATTATGAAGAAACATTCGTGCCAGTTGTTAAATTAAATAAAGTTAGAATTATTCTCTCCTTGGCTACAATTCTTGGGTGGCATATTCATCAAATGGATGTTAAAAATGATTTCTTCAATGGAGACTTATATGAAGAAATATATATAGATCAACCGTCGCATTTTATAGATCAATAAAATCCTAAATTTGTTTGTAGATTAAAGAAATCTATTTATGGTCTAAAAAAAGCACCGCACGCATGGAATGAGAAAATTGGCAGTTACTTTTGACTTCATGAGTTTAAAAGGTGTAGCTCATATCCTAATCTTTATGTGAAAAAAGTTGAAGATGAGGTTATTGTTTTTACACTTTATGTAGATGATTTACTTATTGTACCAAATATTGGGTTAATCAATGATATAAAATATGATCTTAAGAAGGTATTTCATAGGAGTGATTTGGGAGAACTCGATTAATTTCTCAGTTTACAAGCCTACAAACTCCATGATGTATTATTCATCTCACAATCAAAGTATGCTTTGGATCTTTTAGAAAAATTTAACATGAACGATTGCAAGCCAACAACTACTTCCTTTCAATTAGGGTTCAATCTTACTAAAGAATGTACTTCCAAAAAAGTAGATGCCACTTTGTATAGACAAGTTGTTGGTAGCTTGGTTTATTTGACTCATTGTAGACCAGATATTTTTTTTGCAGTCAATCTTGTATCATGATTTATGCAGACACACTACTACATTTGGGGCCAAATTTTGACAAAAGTTTTCGACGGGTAACTTTTTCTTACAAATTTGGTGTTTTTTTTTTGTAATAGGTCCCGATGATGTCGGTATTCCGATGGGTGTTTAATTGACCATCAGAATTCTGATAGATTCGGGGTATACATTCAAAAAAAAAGTAAAACAGCCTCATCATTTTTATTTCGATTGGAGAGCGGGAGAAATGCTGTGACAGTTGAGCACAGGAGAAGGTATGTGATTTCTTCATCTTTCGAGCCTCTAGCATCATATTCGAATGCATTTCATTTTATTGTTGAGGGAGTTTCTCTCTAAAATGACCGCATTCTACTGGTGTCGTGCCCTAGCCAGTGCTTTATCTCTATTATTTGATGTTATTGGTGCTTGTGCTCAAGGATATCGATTCACTGTATTCAAATGTTTGGATTCACGTTTGTTGATATTACTAGCATATGTGTTTAATGATGCCATTGTATATTATTGTCACTGAAATGACCGCATTCTACTGGTGTCGTGCCCTAACCTGTGCTTTAACTCCATTATTTGATGTTATTGGTGCTTGTGCTCAAGGATATCCATTTTTTTGAAATGTTGACTGTGGTTATCAAATGGACATCCCATGAGTTTCTAGCTAGGCGCCATTTGTATTGATAGCTTAGGGCATCAAATGTATTGTATCATTGATAGTTGAGACTTTGTTAAAAGGAAATAGGATAAAGAATGATTTTTATTTAGTTTCTCTATTTTGATCCCTAAGTGGCTTACAACCCTAGAGAAGTATATGCAGATTTACAGATCCAGTTGCAGGATACATAGCAGCTGATAATTCACAAGAAATCCATGCATCCAATTTGAATAGCAATTAATATAAAGAACTAGGGTCCTCCAATGGCCCAATCATCCAGGCCTTGACTGTCCCCTCAACAAGTGACCCTTCAAAACTGGGTTATCATGCAATCAGTGAGTGATCCTTCATTCTCCTGGTCTGCCCTGCATCCAAACATATTGGAAATACACAATACAATGATAACAAGTCTTTCAAAATCCCCCTTCCCCCAAGGAACACTATCAACCATCCCTTCCACATAGCATTTCACTATTTTATGAGTGGATTGTGCAGGAACAATTAACATTAAACAAGGAGCAAACTCCTCAACACATCTTGGAAACCATTGAATTCAATAATAAATGAAACCTAACACCAACACTATTCCTTTCATAGTTGCAAGAAATATGGGAACCATTTTTGACAGATATTGTACAAATGAAGAGAATACTCCCAAGAGGAAATGCTTCAATGTGGAACAACTGAAGGACAATATTTTACTTTTATATGCACATCTGCAATGTTTTTGATATATTTCTGAGATAACAAAATCATAGAAAGAATAGCATATAGAAGAAAGTAAAGAATAATGATCATATTTTGAGATATTGTGGAAACTTAAAGGAAAGAATGCTTGGTGGGGTTATCATGCAATCAGTGAGTGATCCTTCATTCCCCCCTCTTCCAGTGACCCTTCAAAACCAGGTTATCATGCAATCAGTGAGTGATCCTTCATTCTCCTAGTTTGCCTTGCATCCAAACATATTGGAAATACACAATACAATGATAACAAGTATTTTACAATCCCCCTTCCCTTAACAAATTACTATCAACATCTGAACCTTAACTGTCCCCTCAACCAGTGACCCTTCAAAACTGGGTTATCATGCAATCAGTGAGTGATCCTTCATTCTCCTGGTCTTCTCTACATCCAAACATATTGGAAATATACAATACAATGATAACAAGTCTTTCACAATCCCCCTTCCCTCAAGGAACACTATCAACAAGTGACCCTTCTTCTTATCAGCCATATCCAATGTTTCATTGAAGTCACGGCCAAGAATGAAGGTCACCTTACCCATACCATTCATGGATTCTGAAATGTTGTTTCAAACTCCTGAAAACTTTTCTATTGCTTCTTGTTGCTTCTTTAAAAACTTCTTCTACCACAATGTCCTCCTGCCCCATCTTCTTGATCTTCCTGGCTAAAGCGGATGAATCAACACACAATAACCCAAAATGAAAGATTTTGTATCCTTTAATGAATCTCAGTCACTGGTAATGCATGGACAGTCAAACCAGTAGTTTCCAAAGCATTCAATAAGTGAATATGAATGTTTGAAAACTTTCCTCTCAACTTCCCCAACCACTCCTAATCGGTTAGAGGGATATATCTAGAATCTCCACTATTCCTATCCTTACCAACAATTCTTAAACATACTTTATCTAATATGATAATAACATGGTAAACTAAACCAATGGCATGTTCTTTGTGTGGTACAAGGAAGATTTAGCTATGAAATCTTCCTTTGTGCAAGCTGAGCGCGAGAGACGGTATGTGATTTCTTCATCTTTGATTGGTATCTTTGACGGGCAATGTCTTTCAAGCCTCTGGCATCATATTCGACTGCAAATTTCAAATGCATTGCATTTTATTTGATCATGAATGCTCACTAAAATGACCGCATTCTATTGGTGTCGTGCCCTAGCCCGTGCTTTATCTCCATTATTTGATGTTATTGGTGCTTGTGCTCAAGGATATCGATTCACTATTTTCAAATGTTTGGATTCACGTTTGTTGATATTACAATTCATCATATCAGACAAAGTATGTTTAAGAAGTTTTAGTGTCTAAACACTCAACTAATCCCTCTAACCGATTAAGAGTGGTTGGGGAAGTTGAGAGGAAAGTTTTCAAACATTCATATTCACTTATTGAATGCTTTGGAGACTATTGGTTTGACTGTCCATGCATTAATGTTTAGAAGAGATCAATGAAGTATTTAAAGACATTCTTACATGTTTGGAGAGGTTAAAGAGGCACTTATCATGATTGTACCCTCACAAACAGCAGCATAGACTAGTTTTACTAAGTTTCCTTTCTCTATTTTGAGGTTTCCTTTCTCTGCTGCAGGGGTACAGTCAGAGGGTTCATTGACAAAATGATCCTTTGAATGGTTACTATGAATATGAATGATTTGATATAGCATATTGCTCATTTTACTTGAAGTTTGGAATAACTTGTGCAAGGGTGAAAGTAGTTTTGATCGTTTTGGTCGTGATTGTTCCTCTACACAGTCAAAAAATGTAACTGTCTAATGATTATATGTAATGTTGAATGGATTAAATGCTTTATTCTTGGTAGAAGTGAATGGAAGGAATAGTGTTGGTGTTAGGTTTCATTTATTGTTGAATTCAATGCTTTCCAAGATGTGTTGAGGAGTTTGCTCCTTGTTTAATGTTAACTATTCCTGCACAATCCACTCATACAATAGTGGAATGCTATGTGATTGACAATTTCATACAACTAGTCCTTTGGCATGTATTAAATACAATCCAGTCACTTATTGAATGCTTTGGAGACTACTGGTTTGATTGTCCATGCATTACTAGTGTCTGAGATTCATTAAAGGATACAAAACCCTTCATTTTGGGGTTATTGTGTGTGGATTCAAATGTAGGTTTGATTTGGTTAATGTTTAGAAGAGATCAATAAAGTATTTAAAGACAATCTTACATGTTTGGAGAGGTTTGAGAGGCACTTATCATGAGGGTACAGTCAGAGGGTTCATTGACAAAATGATCCTTTGAATGGTTACTATAAATATGAATGGTACAATTTTTTTTTTCTATTTTTTCCATTTGATAACCACAGTCAACATTTCAAAACAGTGAATAACATCAAATCATGGAGATAAAGCATGGGCTAGGACACGACACCAGTAGATTAAAACTGAACCAATGACATGTTTACAACAAAGAAATAGAATGATAATAATATGCTGAAAATTCTATTATGTTTAATACATGCCAAAGGACCAATTGGATGAAATTGTCAATCACATAGCATTTCACTGTTGTATGAGTGGATTGTGCAGGAACAGTTAACATTAAACATAGCCAGTGTTCTCTTTACTTTCTCAAATCGCTGCAAGTCAAGAACATTAGAGTTGTATAATACATTGTTAGTATCCTTTTTCCATGGCTTCTAGGTCTTTGGGTCCATGGAAAGGAAATAGATTACAAAATACGCTTCAAAACAAAGGAAAAACTTAACAAATTCAATCTAACTCGCTATAGATGAAGGAACAGTCATGCTAATAGTTCCTCTAAGTCTTCCAAAACATTTATTGAACTCCCCTAAAGTCCTATTGGATCCCCAAATTGCTTAATCCAATCAACTTACATCAAGATCATGAGAAACTTGAAAGGATTAAAAACATTACTTGGAACAGTCAAATCATTATGCTTTCAAATCAATTACTTATCGACATATCCCTTGTGAGGGAGAGAAGCCAAACACATAAAGAACATGCACATAAACACGACAGCTGAAAAACTTAAATGGAATACACCAAGAAGTGTCAAATGATGAATGCTCAATTGTTGTAATGGCAAAGCATCAGAATCATCCATTTCTAGAACTTGATTTTATAGTCTAAATGTTTTTCTATAGTCATAATGATTTTTCTAGAATTTGATTTTGTAGTCTTAATGATTTTTCTATAGTCCTAATGATTTTTCTATAGTACTCTTAATGATTTTTCTAGAACTTGATTTTCTAGTCTTAATGATTTTTCTATAGTCCTAATGATTTTTCTATACTCTTAATGATTTTTCTTTCGTCCTAATGTTTGTTTCTTTTGATAAATTAGGCCTTGAATTTGAATTTTTGTTCATTGTTTTATTTCAGCTTGATATTTCATTCATTTTTCATATACACAGAGACTACACATGCTAATAAAAAAATGAGCTATTTTTTTAAGGTTAACTATTCATGATTGTAAATAGTCAATATTTCTAATGGTACTCCTTGGTGTATTTCATTTTAAAATAATCATGTTTCTATGGCTATGATAAATGTCCCTTTGTGTTGAGAAAATTAGAGTTGAAAAAATGGTTGCAAACAAATCATCCTTCTTCCACCAACATTCTAGTCAACGTACAAGTAATGAGTCATTCCATTCAAGAAAGACCATGTCTGACAATATCAACACAGAACAAAATAAGGAGTATGCAGAATTTAGTGATTATATCTTCCATTAGAGCCACTTCATATGCATAGGTGATGCACATGCATATTTGCCTGAGCGCTATTGGGAGCTTACCCAGCAACACATGTACTATTGTGAAAATCACCACAAATCTATTTGCTGCTGGGTCTAGCTCCCAGTATTGCTTGGTCAAATATGCATGTTTTTCACCTGTGCATATACCTTCTATGATCAACTCTTATATGCACAGGTGATGAACATTCAGATTTACCTAAGCATTATTTTGAGCAGTCGTCCTACACATGTACTATTGTGAAAATCATCACAAGTCCATTTGTAGGAGGGCTAGTCAAAGTACACATGTTTGGAGGTCTAAAGGAAACAAGAAAATTTGAAGAGTCACGAGTCTTAAGATTGTACTTAATATATCCAAACTTCATTCAATGGTACATTCAAACATGAAACAAACCATTCTTAAACCAAATTAAACTAGTAAACCAAAGGACATACTGATTATAAGTAAACTAGTAAACCAAAGGACATGCTTTTACTACTAAATCTCTATTTTTTGGGCATACTGATTATAAGTACTTGACATATATCACAAATGTTGCTAATTAAGGTTGGCGGGATGATTACGCCTATCCTAAAAAAAGACTGTCAAATCATTATGCTTTCAAATCAATTACCTATCGACACATCCCTTGCGAGGGAGAGAAGCCAAACACCTAAAGAACATGCACATAAACACGACAACTAAAAAACTTAAATGGAATACACCAAGAAGTACCAAATGATGAATGCTCAATTGTTGTAATGGCAAAGCAATATCAGAACCGTCCATTTATAGAATTTGATTTTTCTATAGTCCTAATGATATTTCTTATTTCTTGTCTGTGCTTGGTGACAAGATTTTGAACATTGTTGACATACTTAAACGGAATACACAATACCAAATGATGAATGCTCAATTGTTGTAATGGCAAAGCATCCAAACCGTCCATTTCTAAAATTTGATTTTGTATAGTCTTAATTATTTTTCTATAGTCCTAATGATTTTGAAAATTGTTGACGAAGAGTGTTTCTTTTTTTGCTTATAGTATAAATGATAAAAAAATGAGCTATTTGATTTAGGTTTACTTTTCATTATTGTAAATGGTTAATATTTCTGATGGTACTCCTTGTTGTATTTCATATAAAAATAATAAATGTAGTAATGATGGTGCGGTGCATTATTGATATATAGGCTCGATGACTCTTGTCAATGTGCCAAACTATCGATGTGGTGGTGGGCAGTGTGTGTTGAAGACTTCACAGACACCGAACAACCCTGGATGACAATTTTGGTGCTGCCCAAATAGAAAAAAGGTTGCTAATGTGTATATATTTAATGTTTCTAATGTAAATACTACTCATTATAATATAAGAACTAATGTAGACTAGGCATCACAAGGAAATAATGGCTGAAGATACTTTAGTTGGGTCAATGACAACTCATCTGCATATATCCGCCCATCTCCACTTATCCGTGATGAATGATTTGAGTGCAAAACATGTCAGGCTAGGGCAAATTTTGAAATTATATTTTAACAATGCCTTCTCTGTATTGTAATCGCATATCTTTATTGCGACCATATGCAAAGATGAACTCAGAAATTAGTTAGTTTAGTATTTTCATATTGTAACTAATATTTTAATATGGATATGATGTAACTTCTCTTTGCCTCAAGTGTGCATATATATGGTTTACATCTTTTTTTAGAATAATTCTTCATGTTTATGGCTTAGGGGAGCCCCAATCTGCTATCAATCACATGATTTAACGTATAGTGTTTTCTTGGTTGTTTCATTTGTTCTTTGACCTTGACTATGGATTGACTATCATTTTCAAGCTTGAGCATGGCTTCATACCAAGCACCATCCGTAGATTTGTATGCAATGCTGATTTACAAACGTAAATAACATATTGAATGTAATCTACGAATGTGCATGGTATGAAGTCTTGCTGAAGTTTGAGCATGGAGAATGAATAGTGGTTACAGTTGTAGTGGGGAAGAAAGTGGAGGCCATCCATGAAGAAACTTGCCGACAGAGATTCAGAGTGGGAAAATCGTATTTTCGATGTGAGGGAGAGAAGCCAAACACATAAAGAACATGCAAATAAACACAACAGGTACAAAACATAAATGTAGGTATCACAATAGCTGAGAAACATAAATGTAGGTATCATGGTCACAATTGTTTGGAGACACAACATAATTGAATGTTATACCCAAAAAATGCAACACAACCACTACTCCTACAGTTCTAAGTTGACACTGTGGGATCCAAAAACCATATATAGATTCCTTATCTTTGGGTTCTGGATCCCGCAGTGTCCACTTAGAACTGCAGGAGTAGTGGTTGTGTTGAATTGTCTGGGTATAGCATTCAATTATGTTGTGTCTCCAAACAATTATGACCATGATGCCTACATTTATGTTTCTTAGCTGTTGTGTCCTAAGACCCCTTATGACCCTTTACGACCATTTACGATCCCTAAGAATACATCTTAGAGGTCTTAAAATGTCATAAAGGGTCATAAGAGGCTCCTAGGAGGAGCCAGATGAGCTTCCACCTTCACGTGGTTGGCCCTGTTAAGTAGAGAATGTTTAACTATTCTCGAAACAAAGAGAAGCTCAATAATTTAAGGTCTCAGTTCATCGAGATGCTGAAAAAATGATAGGAATCAACGATGGAGAGTTTTTAGATTCTGAGAAGACATATATGGAGTGGAGGCCAGATTGAGTACCAGTGTAGAGTGTTAATAATTATAGCCTTTCAGCCAAGATCAAACTGATCAAATAAATACCCTTGTGCGATTTATAATAATAAGGAGATTATTATTTCATCTATATATATGTGTTGGTTGAATTAGTTAAGGGCCCAAGGTCGGCCTCTTGGCTTTAACATTAAATATATTTAATAAGACTAGGTCGGCCCTCTTGAAGATAATTCAATTCATATATATATGATTCTAAGAATCCTCATTACATGATTTATGGTCTTAGTCCACGGACAAATTAAATTAGACTTACTCTCCAAAATACATAAAAAACATGCACATAAATAGGACAACTGAGAAACATAAATGTAGATTTCACAATAGCTAAGAAACATAATTGTAGGCATCATAGTCACAATCTTTTGGAGACAACGTAATTGAGTTCTGTACCCAAGCGGTGTAGAGAAACTTCTGCATCCCCAATTCCAAATTGAATATATCTGTTGGAGGACATTGTATTCATGAGAAAACATATATAGTCAACTTGGAATCGGGGGTGCAGGAGTTTCTCTCCATCGTCTGGGTATACAACTCAATTACGTTGTCTCCAAAAATTGTGACCATGATGCCTACAATTATGTTTCTTAGTTGTTGTGTCCAAGGACCCCTTATGACCCTTTACAACTATTTGCGATCCCTAAGAATACATCTTAGAGGTCTTAAAATGTCATAAAGGGTCATAGGAGGCTCCTAGGAGGGGCCAGATGAGCTTCCACCTTCACGCGGTTGGCCCTGTTAAGTAGAGAATGTTATACTCTTCTCGAAACAAAGAGAAGCTCAATAATTTAAGGTCTGATCAGTCCACGGACAAATTAAATCAAAGGCTTTTTTGAAGTCAATAAAGCAACAAAAAGCCTCATCACTTGGAGTGTCCCATATTTTGTCAACTAAGTATCTAAGAGTTGCTTCGTGATCTATGGTGGAGTGTTTCGGTCTAAAACCAACTTGTTTATTACCAAGGAATCACTGCCCGCCACTAATGAATATTAATGATCATTGTTTCCTAAGGGTAATCATTGTTTGTGTATGCTGATCACCCAAGTCTTTGGTTGTGATTTGCATGATGTGTGGTTTGTCAAAAGTGGGGGTATGACATGTTGGTTGGATTATAACATATTGACACTTACACCATGAAGAAGACAAATGATTAAACAAAAAGAGAGGACCATATGTCTATGTTATGATTATGATGATGTTGATGTTGATGTCTATAATTTATTTCACTTGTTGATGCTTGCCTAGATTGAATTTTGAATTGCTAGGTTGGAGAATGCTTTCAAAGTTTAGGGTCTATTCCACATGATACTCTTAGTTATAGCTCAAATGAAACTCAACATATTTTTGATGCTGGGCAACCCACTACAAAAGCTCATCCGCAGGTGAAATTTAATGTTGTGAATCTTGGCATTGTTAATGTTATTACTTTTCCTCGCGTTTAATATTTGTGAAAATGTTTCTTGGCACTATCTTCTTTTTCAATTCCTATATTTGTATCTTTTTAGATCATTAACTTAAGCATTACATGTCTTTGTTCAAAGTTTACTCTAACACTATATTATATCTTATTCTTATTACAATGTTCTTTGTTATGGGACAAGAGGTCAATCTTCATTGTCTTCATTGTGGGGGATAGTGAAGATTTCTCTGACAAATAGTAGGTCTTCTTTAGTATCTTATAATAACATGCTAAACTGATAAAGGTGTTATGGGCATTCGTATCTTGTTATGTATCATGCAACTGCATTTGTAAATCTGCATATACTTATCTAGGGTTGTAAGCCACTTAGAGATCAAAATAGAGAAACTAAATCAGAATCGTTCTTTGTCCTATTTCCTTTTAACAAAGTCTCAACTATCAATGATACAATACATTTGATGCCCTAAGCTATCAATACAAATGACGCCTAGCTAGAAGCTCACGGGCTGTCCATTTAATAACCACAGTCAACATTTCAAAAAAATGGATATCCTTGAGCACAAGCACCAATAACATCAAATAATGGAGTTAAAGCACGGGCTAGGGCATGACACCAGTAGAATGCGGTCATTTCAGTGACAACAATATACAATGGCGTCATTAAACATATATGCCAGTAATATCAACAAACATGAATCCAAACATTTGAAAACCAATGACATGTTTACAACAAAGGTCTAATAGAAATCCCAATAATTCTTAAACATACTTTATCTAATATGATGAATTCTTAAACAATTAAGGTTGGAGTAGACATAGTTATCACACTTTTTTTTTGTGTGTACAAGGAAAATTTGGCTAGGTCAAATCTTCCTTCATGCTAGCAATCTACAGAATTAGACCTTTATTAACAATTGATCATATCAGATAACTAGTATGTTTAAGAATTGTTGGGACTGGTCCTTTGGCGTGTATTAAATAGAATATATAGAATTTTTAGCATATTATTATCATCCTATTTCTTTGTTGTAAACATGTCATTGGTTCAGTTTTGTAACTTCATTGTTGTATGAGTGGATTGTGCATGAACAGCTAACATTAAACAAGGAGAAAACTCCTCAACACATCTTGGAAACTCCATTCACTTCTACCAAGAATAAAGCATTTAATCCATTCAACATTACATATAATCATTAGACTGTTACATTTTCTGACTATGTAGAGGAACAGTCACGACCAAAATGATCAAAACTACTTTCACCCTTGTACAAGCTATGCCAAACTTCAAGTAAAATGAGGAATATGCTATATCAAATCATTCATATTCATAGTAACCATTCAAAGGATCATTTTGTCAATGAACCCTCTAATTGTACCCCTACGGCAGAGAAATGGAACTTAGTAAAACCAGTCTATGCCGTTGTTTGTGAGGGTACAGTCATTATAAGTGCCTCTCAAACCTCTCCAAACATGTAAGATTATCTTTAAATACTTTATTGATCTCTTCTAAACATTAACCAAATCAAACCTACATTTGAATCCACACACATTAACCTCAAAATGAAGGGTTTTGTATCCTTTAATGAATCTCAGTCACTAGTAACGCATATATGGATAGTCAAACCAGTAGTCTCCAAAGCATTCAATAAGTGACTAGATTGTATTTAATACATGCCAAAGGACCAGTTGTATGAAATTTTCAATCACATGGCATTTCACTATTGTATGAGTGGATTGTGCAGGAACAATTAACATTAAACAAGGAGCAAACTCCTCAACAAATCTTGGAAACCATTGAATTCAATAATAAATGAAACCTAACACCAACACTATTCCTTCCATTCACTTCTACCAAGAATAAAGCATTTAATCCATTCAAAATTACATATAATCATTAGACAATTACATTTCCTGACTGTGTACTAGAGGAACAGTCACAACCAAAACGATCCAAACATTTGAAAACAGTGAATCGATATCCTTGAGTACAAGCACCAATAACATCAAATAATGGAGATAAAGCACGGGCTAGGGCACGACACTAGTAGAATGCGGTCATTTCAGAGAGCATTCATGATGAAATAAAATGCAATGCATTTGAAATTTGCGTTTGAATATGATGCCAGAGGCTCGAAAGATGAAGAAATCACATACGAAGAACATGCCATTGGTTCAGTTTTGTAAATTTGTTTTTTGGGTAATTAGTAAATGGCAAATTAAATGCAGATAACACCTTTATCAATTTAATTAGCATGTTATTATCATATCAGATAAATTATGTTTAAGAATTGTTGGGATTGGTCCTTTTGTGTGTATTAAACATAATAGAATTTTCAGCATATTATTATCAATCTATTTCTTTGTTCTAAACATGTCATTGGTTCAGTTTTGTAGATTTGTTTTTTGTGTTAAATGCATTTTTCATGAGGAGGGGTCTTGTTCTAAGGAGATTGATGAAGATTGTGCACCTCAAAAACCAATTCATAAGGTACCAATCCATGTTTCCTATTCGCTTATATTTTTGGTTTTGTAAATCTCCTTATAAGTTTCATGTCCTTTCTTTTGATTACTATGAATGAGATATATATCTTACATTTAACATTCAACTTCTTTACATTTTACAACATGTAGTGTGTTTTTTGAAGATTTTACCAAATCAACTTTTAACATAAACCGAAAACACCAAACTAATATCTTGCTCTTGCAACGTGACAAAATATTTGCATTTGACCAATAACTGCAAGTAATTGAATGATACATCCACATACCTGTATCTTTGTAAAATACCTAGAACATCAAAAAGATGGCTAAGTGGCTACCGCCATGATTTTTATCTACTGAATATGGGAAAAAAAAACACCAAAAAGAATCGAATAGAAAACATGATTGGTCATTTCAGAGAGCATTCATGATCAAATAAAATGCAATGCCTTCTCTCATGCTCGATCAGCTTTCACCCGCTCGTTTTCTCCCACTCCTTTTCTCTACAATCAAAATAAAAATGATTTGGTCATTTCAAAATAGTGAATCGATATCCTTGAGCACAAGCACCAATAACATCAACTATTTTGATCTGTGGGTACCCTAATGTTGGCAAGAGTTCTTTTATTAATAAGATTACTCTGCAAGCTTGAAGAAGCGATATATTTTGGCAAATGAAGAGTGGAAAGATGATGATGTTCCTAAGATCATGGATGGACACAATGTTATAGACAGAATGGGAAGACATCTTTCGAGCCTGGCCCTGGATCCTTTGACAATTGGGGTAGGATCCACACCCAAGTTAAAAAGATGTCTTCCTTTTTGTTGTGGAATATAGGCTCTGCTGCTACAACAACGACAAACTGCGATGTACATATCATAACAACTAAGAAACATAAATGTAGGCATCATGGTCACAATTTTTTGGAGACACAACATAATTGAATGCTATACCCAAAAAATGCAACACAACCACTACTCCTGCAGTTCTAAGTTGACACTACTAGATCCAAAAACCATATATAGATTCCTTATCTTTGGTTTTTGGATCCCGCAGTGTCAACTTATAACTGCAAGAGTAGTGGTTGTGTTGCATCGTCTGGGTATAGCATTCAATTATGTTGTGTCTCCAAACAATTATGACCATGATGCCTACATTTATGTTTCTCAGTTGTTGTGTCCCATGACCCTTTATGACCCTTTATGACCCTTTATGATCCCTAAGAATACATCTTAGAGGTCTTAAAGTGTCGTAAAGGGTCATAAGAGGCTCCTAGGAGGGGCTAGGTGAGCTTCCACCTTCACGTGGTTGGCCCTGTTAAGTAATGAATGTTAAACTATTCTCAAAACAAAGAGAAGCTCAATAATTTAAGGTCTCAATCCACGGAGATGCTGAAAAAATGACGAGAATCAATGATGGAGAGTTTTTAGATTATGAGAAGATGTATATGGAGTGGAGGCCATATTGGTACCAATGCAGAGATGATGATTCAGTAACCTACATCTATAAAACCTTCACAATTATCCCTTCTTTGGCCTCCACTCATTCTTCTTCTCAAAACGGTTATCTAGAAACTTTGGATAGTGTTTCTCATCCATGCACGAAATGTGCTAGTGATCGTATAAAATAACTTTAGGCCTCCAGTATTGATGAGATGTACAAGTGTAAAATGTTTTTGTGAGACTGTGATCAATTTGTGTAGTGTACATAAATGCAAGGCAGTGATTATTGTTGACGATTGACAGGTAGCTAGGACAGTAGCTAGGACTAAAGATAACACAGCTCAAGAGACCATCATAGGTTGTCTCTTTCTTCGGTCTATATTATTGAAAGAATGTTTTACCTTTCATTAGCTCATCAAATCTAGGGATTTGAAAGAATTTAATAGAATATTTTCATGACAACGTATATTATTTAAGTTGACATTGCACGAATTTATCTACTTCGTGCACTTGTATACTATGAATATGGCCATGCTTCTTTATTGTCGTCCTCATAGTCTACAAGTGCACGAAGTAGATAAATTCGTGCAACATCAACTTAAATAATATACGTTGTCATGAAAATATTCTATTAAATTCTTTCAAATCCCTGGATTTGATGAGCTAATGAAAGGTAAAACATTCTGTCAATAATATAGACCGAAGAAAGAGACAAACTATGATGGTCTCTTGAGCTGTGTTAACTTTAATGTGTCCATCCATCTATTTTTTGACAATTGATAATTAATTCTGATAGCAGTGCTATGCTTTTGACAGACAAATGTCA
Source organism: Chamaecyparis obtusa (assembly GCA_027943335.1). Lineage (NCBI taxonomy): Eukaryota > Viridiplantae > Streptophyta > Pinopsida > Cupressales > Cupressaceae > Chamaecyparis > Chamaecyparis obtusa. Next base: position 2,758,357 of record BSBK01000620.1, on the reverse strand, counting down.
AAGAATCATAATTTACGACAATTTTTTCGACAATAATGCTATACGTTCAACAGGGAAACTTGTCGGAGAATGCTGCACAACTGTCGCTCTTCCGACAGTTTAAGTGTCGTAAATAGAAAATTTTTGACAGAACCTTCAATAGTAAGGCCATATCACCGACAGGTAGATCTGTTGAAATTTGGTGCCTACTGTCGCTATTCCAATAGTACTAATGGTGGAAATAATATTTTTCGACAGTGAGTCCGACAGAGACTCTATATTTTCGACAGGTCATGTTATCAGAATTCTGATGGATGAACTGCAAAAAATGCCATAACGAAGTTGTTTTCATTTGCAAGTTTTTGACACGAAATGGTGTCGGTAAATTGACAGGTATGTCTATTGTCACAATTTCCAATGCAAAAATGGCGACGGACGTATGTGTCAAAATTCTGATAAATGAGCGTTGCAAATCCGACAAATGGTCGTCGAAATTTGACCTCAAATGTACTAGTGACACCTAAAGAAAGCCATTGGTTAGCTGCTAAGAGAATTTTGAGATACATTTGAGGAACACTACACTTTGGTATCCACTATAGCTACAAGACTTCAATTTCTTTGGTTGGATATACAGATTCAAACTGGGGAGATGATATTGATGACAAGAAATCTACCAGTGGTTACATTTTTCAGCTTGGATCAAGTCCAATTACATGGAGCAGTAAAAAACAAGAAACCACATTACTATCTTCATGTGAAGTAGAATATAAAGAAAAAGAAGTGGGAAAGGAAGCAGTTTAGATGCAAAATATTTTATTCGAGCTTGGTCTTCCTCAAAGTTATGCTACTACTTTTTATTGTGACAATGAAAGCACCATTCCAAGCGCCAACAATCCATATTTTCATTCTAAAAAAAGCATATTGAGCTTGACTTTCACTACATTCGAGATTTGTTTCAAGCAAATATTATCAATCTACAATTTTGTCCAAGTGAAGAATAAACAACTAATATATTTACTAAGAGCATGACTGAGGCAAAAAATTCTGAAATTAAGAGGAATGTTTGGTATGTTAGAGGTGAACATTCAGAGGGGATAGTGTTATAAATTTCCCCTCTCCTTTGTCTCTTCTTTGTAAAATTCTAGCCAATCTTAAGGGGGGATGTTAAGGTATGAGATTGTCTAGAATGTTCTAGAGATAAGACTGTCTAAAATGGGTGGAATGTTCTAGAGAAATAACTAGAAGCTATCTAGAAGTTGTCCAGAAGTTGTCCAAGAACAAGAATGTTCTAGTTTTAGAATTATCTAGAATTCTAGAAGTTTTTAAGCTCGGCTATAAATATGAGGTTGCTCATTGAGAGCAACAATGCAAGGTAATGCAATTCAATGTATTGTAATGTGATGTGATAGTATGTTCTTGAATTAGATATAATAAAAGCTAGATCTCTTCATTATTGAGTACTCTGGTTTCCCTGTTCATAGTTGTTATTTTAATTTATCATAATATTTTGGGCCTGTTTTCATGAAATAATTGGTCACAACTAGAACTTATTCTAGAAGACTTATAGTCTCCAAAATAATATATTCACCCTGAGTGTTTAATAATCAATTTAGGAGTGCATAGTACTATGTGGTTAAGATTGCAAGGATCCCTAGAGGGAAATACAACATGAGGAAAAGATGCCAATTATAAAGCTGAGAAGATTCAATTGTGGATCTATGTGGAAGCTCATATAGGATTGAAACCTACTATCAATTGAGTAATGTGATGAGCAATGTGAAGTCCATAATAAGTTTTCTCAATTGTAAATTTTCCCAAATAAGAGATTGAATTTTAGTTGAGGGGTAGTAGCATGAAAAATGTGGTGTTAATGGCCTTTTCCTTGCAACTAATGAAGGAGGTAGCATGGTGGTAGAGTATTAGTCAAAATAATTGCTAACAACAAGGACTTGATCAAGAAAAAATGTAGCCTCCAAAGCAATATCTTCTTCATGAGTGTGCGAAAAAATTTGATTGCATGGTGCCTTGTGGTTAAGATCACAAGGATCCTATACAGATTCGTGGTGAAGGAATTGTAGGACAATCATCCCTATTCTTGACAATTTTAGGAAGATGACAAGTTTGGTTATAAAGGTGAAATAAAATTTATAGGTGGAATCATTAGTGTGATGTTGTATGGTTCTATGGGATGTTTTTATCAGTTATTGGAATAATCTCATCATTTGATAACATGCCTCCAATTGTTTCCATCATTTGTGTAGCTCTTGAGGTGAGCAACCCAAACTGCACTTTTGAATACTGGTCTAGGACTAGGATTATTCATCAAATAAAAATGAAAAGTTGAGAAGTACAATGATACAATATGAACAAAAACTAATGAGCTTATGTTGTTATAAAACAAAGTTATGAATAAGAATCTCACTTCACAAGGCCCTATACTAAATATAATACTGAAAATTATTCTTGTTGGCTTGTGTACATCCAAACAAAAACAATAATATTGAGATCTAAAATACATAACCATATCAGTAAATCTAGAATTCGGTAAATAACTACATGTACATTGGCTTGTAGTGAGAGGACACAAACTATTTAGCACAAATATGAACTTATGGAAACAAGCCAAAAAGACTCAGAACTACAAAGGGTTTGATAGTTAGGTGGTAAGCTATAAATACATGTATGTATCAATCAAAGGTTGACAATCCTAAGGTTTGAAAGCATATAGAAAATAAAGTAGTATGGGAAAAACTAATTGTTAGGCTTTCTGCAGGATCTACAGGAGGATTATATCAATGGTTCAATCATAGAAAACAAAAATTGTTTGGGAAAAAATTGATATATCAAAAGTATAAGATTTTAAAAAAATGGAGAAAAATAAGGAAAAGATCGGTAAAATTCAGATTTTCAAAAAGAAAAAGTAAAAAACTTGTAGAAAAAAAGAGAAAAATTAATATTTTGAACTTAAGGGCATTTCCATAACGTAGATATATAGAGAGTAAATAAAATAGAGTTTAATCCATGAATTGTATATTATAGATTTTTGTTGTTTATATTTGTATTGTTGATTACATAGGCAAATATTTAGTTAACATTTTAAGAGGATAGTCATCAAATAGTTGTCCAAGTATGGGATCAATTATTGGCTAAGTCTATGAAGAATTGAGATCAAAATTTATAAGATAGCGATCTAGCTACTATTAGGAATTTAGTAAAAGGGGAATCCATTTTGAAGTGATCCAAGACTTTCATTGCGATTGTGGCAAGGAGTCTTGTAGGGATAGTTTAATATTTGAGAAACCTTATCAAATCATATTCCACAATTGCAATGCTTTATATTCCATAATGGCAACTGGTAAGTTCTTTATACATAGTAGAATTCATCAAAAACATTTGTTGAGTTTAAGAAAAAGATTAGCAAGCCTCTCTCTCTCTCTCTCTCTCTCTCTCTCTCTCTCTATATATATATATATATATATATATATATATATATATATATATATATATATATATATATATATATATATAGTTGATCAAGACAAATAACTGAGGGGGGGTGAATCAATAATTCACAAGCACTTTCTAAAATTTTTACTATGTCAATAAACTCACAAACTATATAGATGATAATGACTGTTATATCAATATTAACTCATGTTCCACAAGTAACCACATCAAGAAATTATAACAAATATAAACATGAAAGCACATAACCACCAACGCAAAGAATGCCAGAACTTGTGTGGAAACCCAAACTAGGAAAAAATATAGAGAAGCTAATTCTCATGAAATGAAGCCTACTGATAGATGAAACTAGATAGACCATGTCCAGAATGTGATACTAAAAACCAACTGATGAATTGTAGGAAAGTCTAGATATCATGAACACCTGGAAGAACACTATAAGCATAAAAATCAATAGTATTAATTGACAGAAAACTCTATGCACCATTGATTACTGAAAGCATACAAATGTACCAAAATATGTAATCCATGAGTACAATCAAGTACACTTTCCATAGAACACCAAAATTGTGTGTACTGAACCTATCTTGTGTGTAACTATAACTTCTAATACTTCACCAACAACAAATAGATACACAACCAAAATTGCCAACAACCAACCAATATCACCAAGATGTTAGTATGAAGGTTTTGACATCATTGACAATAATTCCAACAACATCTCAATATGTCTAACAATCTCCCCCTTTGGCATTGATAACAAAACACCAAAACTTCAAAAAGAAAAAGAACTTTGATTCATAACCAAAAACTCACATCCAAAAATGCTCCCTGAGTAGATACTTCATATCATGTTTTTGTTCATTTCTTTCTCTCCCCCTTTTTGCCACAATGGAAAAGCGTCAAACAAAATAAAGAAAGTTTTTAAAAATATAACATTTTTTATAGAAAAGAATTTCTTATACCTTTCCTTCAAAACTGGAAGCTGCTTCCTGTTGAGCATCATTTTTACACGAGAAAACGGCTAGGAATTTATGTGAGAAAATTCCCCTCTTGGAAGAATGATATTATTCACTCTCAAGCTTCCTTCTAGGTTGGGTCTCAACTGCTTGGATATCTCAACTGAAGATAAATGTGAATCTATTCACAAGGAGGCCTTTGCTGGTTCATATCTCGAAGGGATGTGAAACAAACTTAAAAAACACCACAATATTTCTCTTTTGGGATTTTCAAACTTTTAAATGGAAAGCAACATAAATCTAATTAATCTACTGTAATTGATTTGCAAAGAAAGTAAGGGGTAGGGTAATGAGAACACAAAGGAAATTTTCTGAAACAAACTAATGGACATAAACCAACATCACACTACTTTACGAATTAAAATATCGAGAAGATGAGGAAACCCACAAAATAGAGATTAGAATAAATCACAATCTTCAACTAGTCAAATGCAATCATCAATGGAAACAAATGCAGACGTATAATAAGCCAAAACTCATCGAATCACAAAGCCACCACGGATGTGTGCACACATGAGACAAGTTTATCTTCAAAGCACTAAAAAAGAAATATTCTCAATAATTCATCACAATAAAGCAATGTAACACCAACAAACACCGAACTAATGAATCACATATTTTAAACCACCACACATTCAATTGGCTCTCTGAAATAAACAAATGAGCAATTCACACATTCATAAATCTCACAAAGGTAGCAGAAAAAGTCACACCGCAATTGAAGCACCAATTGTATGTATTGTATTATGATCAAAATATGACCTTCATTACATTAACTTTATACAATTTATAGTGTTGTGCTCTTATTTTCACGGCTAGGGTTTCAGCTACATCTAAAACTCAAAAATAAATTTAAACTAAAGATTACAAGAAAGAAGCTACCTCTAAAAATAAGTTAAACTACCCTAGCATGGAATTAAGCCTCATGCATTACAGAAACTAGAGTGGATCAAGCATAAAATAACTCAAAACACAACTGGAACTCATGCAAGCTCTCCATGATACTACGCAGTCCTGCCCTTTATCCTCCGTTATGGCTTCTCCACATGGACTCAACTGGAAGAGGCCCCCAAATCATGCAAAAATGACCCCCCTTGATGTGATCGTTCTGAATAAAAATAGAGTTTGAGATGACTGAAGTCAAACGGTGGTCATGCCCAGAAATCTCAGATCCCTACGGTTGCCCTAAAAAATGAAGTTCACAAAAATGTCTAAGTGTCAAATCCTCTTCTCCTCCAACTTTCAGAATTTCGAAGGCCGAAAACCTCATATGGCCGAAATGTCAAAAATCAAGGTCTTAAAAAATGGCTAAGGGTGGAAAACTGCTTTTCTTCTATACAAATTTCGGCCAAGTCAAAACTGGACATCTATTGGCTTGGGAGGATCTATGGATGAGCCTTGCGGAATCTATCGATGATCTCTTGCACCTCTTCGAAGTCGGCCATTTTGACCACTTCAAGGATTTCTTGGTGTTTCTCTCAAAAGGTGATCAATTCCACTGCAAACCCTTGTATTTCCTCTTCCCGAGATAACATTTTAAGGATCTCCTCCTGATAAAACATCTATTGGAGGTCCTCTTTTGATTTAACTCCTCTGAAGATGTCCAGGTACTGATTTATAATGACATTCATAGGATGCATTGTTCACTCATCATCTTCTTCATACAGATCCAAATCCAACCCTTCAAAAAACTTATGCATTTCCTCCACAAAGAGTAGACCCTTATCCCTCTTCTTGTTCATCCTTTTCAGCACCTTTTCAAAAGTGGTCAAGGTGCCAGTAATGTCTTGGATCCATATCTCAAAATTTTCCAGCTCTTACACCTCAAAAACCTTAACCAAAACTTGGAAGGGATGCTTCCTTATTACTATGAGGTCGTCCAGTGCCTTTTTCCATTTCAAGGTCTTCTCCTCCAAACCATTCTCCTCACTCATAATCTCTACTAAGGACGTAATTCCTTCAAGAATACTTCGGAAAGGCCTCAGAATCTTCTTGAGAGACACCTTGGCAAACTCCTCAAAATAAGCCTTCCAGTCTACACAAGCTTGAACAAAAGAATATGGAACATCTTTCGATGCATTTACATCACCCCTCTTCTCCAAAATAGCTTGTAATGAGGCCTCAGGGTTACTAGGGTCAATGGGACCCATTGTCTTAAGAATAAACTTCTTCATAGCTTCATTATGTTCCATCAATGCTTTTATCTTCTCTTCATCCTTATCCATGAAGCCTAGAGCATGCTTCAACCCGAGAGTAGCCATAGTTTTACTCCCCTCTCTAGTAGGCTCTCCCAAATCTACTTCCTCCAACACATAATCATCTAGGGTGACTTCAGCTGTACTAATACTCATTGTAGGGACTGCCACCTGAGCTTTCCATCTCCCTGCTTGGTCTTGTGTTACATGTGAAAGGGTCCTTGCTCAGGTACTAGATCCCGCTTGATGGAATGCTCGCCCTAATGCTTCCATATTTGTTTCATCATCAGTATACACCCTTGTTCTTGGCTAAATCTCCTTGGTGAACCAAGTGGGCTTTGAAAAAGCATTAAGGGGTTCATAAGGGGCTGATAGAGTCGAGGTAATTCTTGAGCATTCTACCTCCATCTCCTCGTGACTCTCCTCATCTCCTCCTTCTGTTTCTTTCTCTTCCATCACATTCAGCTCTTCTTCAAAATTTGTCTATTCTTCCTCATTTGTCTTCTCTTCCTCTTCAACCTGTTTCTCCAATCCATCTTGTCCTTATGAGTGAATCTCACTGACTACTTTTGTTTCTTTCTTGGGCTCTTGAGGCCCTTGTGCTACTGCTTCAGTGTGAAAAAGTGGTGGAATAGGAACTTGGGAAGGAGTGTTTTGCATGGGAGTAGGAGAAACATGGGGAGTGGGTGAAGGTATTGGTGGAGGAGGCAAAGTTGGCATGGGAGCGTCAAAAGGTGGAGGTTGTGGAGGCGATAGAGTGGTTTGAAATGGATGTGGAAGTGGAGAAGTTAATGGTGTTGACCGCGGAGCTAGAGGAGCTTGATGCACCGGTGGAGGTGGAGTTGGAGTAGAATGTGAAGCGTGGGGAATTTTTGTTGCTATGTCCTCTTCAAAGGTGATACCTAAAGAAGAATTCCTTCCTATCTCTGCACCCTCCTTCTGAATTTCAGCTACAACTTCCTCAACCGATTCCTAAGACTTTCATGAAGCTTCCTCTCCAACATTGTCAAGAGGACTAGTGAACTGTGTAGGGATAGAATCAAAAGAAAAGGATTGTCCAGCAACTGGAGCCTATTGTTCAAATTCTTGGAAACCATGAAGTCCCTCAAAATCTAATATGTTAAATTCATCATCACCCAGAGCGTCTAGATTTATTGGCTCTACTTGGGTTGCTCCTCCAGCGTCTTCTTGATCATCTTCCAGTACTCTTCTTCTTTTCAAGGATCCTGCAGACTGGGTTCTTCTACTAAGGATCACTTGATCCATCTCATCTTCCTCGTCCTCCAAGAGGGTGTCCATTTGAGTGGGTTTTGAGCCTTTCTTCCTTTTGTATACATGGCCTTTTATTACCCCAGCCGGCCTAGGTCCAATCACCTTGAATTTAGGTGCCTTCTTTGGTGCACTTGGAGGTTCAAGTCCACTAGAAGAAGGAATATCTAGAGGTGCTATGCTCCTTGTCATTCTATTTTTGGGCTTCTTTGAGTGAGTGGTTGAGCCATATGCCATAGGGTGCTCATGTCTATACACCGTCTCTAGCTTTTATGGTGCAGCCTCTTTATGTTGCGGCATCAACACCTTCTCACCTTTCTTCTTCTCCTTGGAGGGATGAGCTGGTTGTGAGTTTCATTGGTACTGGATCCATAGCAAATGGATGGAAAATCCATGCCTTAGTCACTTTGATGAAATCCCTGGCCTTGAAATTGATATCATCATTTTCGTCTCTATCAACCTCTACATTCAAGATGGCCCTAGTATATACCTTATCCAAATTGTAAATAGGATCCAGAACATCCTCAGAGTTAGCTCCCTTCACCTTTGGGGGTATCTTCAGTATTAGAGTGGTCTGTGCCAGCTCCAATCTCATCCGAAAGTAATCATGGATCCTGACCTCATAGTCATCTAAGTAGTTTATCCAATGGTCCTCAATATGGGGCTCATGTACATAATGCCTTCCCATTATGTGACTGTATGTACAAATCAGATCAAAATGAGTCCTTATGAGGTTGTAGATTTGTAGTGGGAATTCATCCCATTCAAAGGACAAGGACTTACAGATCTTCATATCCTGTACATAGTGGGGCCCTATGGAAATTGAGAAGTCCCAACAATTTTTTTTCTTGTGCCAGATGTGCTCATCGGCATCCGTCAATTGTCTAGCCATCTCCAATAGGACCACAGTATCAGATGGATATCTCGGTAGCTTCTTACAAGCCAGGGTGCATCCTGCCACTCGAATGTATGTAAAAGTCTTGAAATGAATATAAAATGCCCCAAGGGCCTTCCCCTTTGCAACAACTTCTATTGACATCCTTTTAGCATAGTCTCCCTCTATGGAGCGTATGATAGCAAATACAAAGGCATCATTGACAATGCGGAAATCAGGGCTATTGTGTGTGTAGTATTCCTTCTGAACCAATTGTGGGTACACTATGAACAACCATACATTCTGATCTCCCATAGTACCAACTTTCACCGATCCTAGGTACACTGCTCTTGCAGCCAATAGGTACACAACATAGCATGTCATGTAGAAGTGTGGGTCACTCTTTACTCTTATCAGTTGCTGATCCAAGTTGTCACTGACGATGGTGGCCCAATCAAATCTTTCCCACCCCTCCTTAATCTTTTCAATAATCAGGATCATCCATGGTTCCAGCTGTATAGACTTTGGTAGTCCATACACCCGACTGATCATGGTGATGGTTGCTTGGATGTCCTCTTTCATGTATCCTCTCCGCATGTCTATCCTTTCCATCTTATTTATGGGAAGAGGTTGTATGAGGTACTCCTTGTTCACAATATCATGGGATAGTGAGACATCTCTATTGTAGAACTATATTCCCTTGTTGATGAAGAAGTTGTAGAATTTGTCAACCCCTTTGGGCAAGTGGGAGACATCTTCAATATTGTCTAGCCTGAGATCCAGAACTATTTCACCCATGCTGTTCTCAACCATCCTTTCATCCGGTATATAGTGACTTGCTAGAGTGTTGATTAAATCCGATGACAGGATGGAGACCGAGTGTGCTACTGCATTTATTAGAGAACAATACATTAATGAAGTGTAGTCCTCAGACCTCCCTGTTGGTTGTGCACACTTGACCAGGTAATCATTGCAATTGACGTTCCTGATGTCAATATTCGTGATCTCAACATGTAAGTTTCCCACCTTGGAGGGTGCGTGATAACCTTTGAACTGGTACCTCATAGCTGGTGAGTTGACCTTCTCTACCGTTTCTGCAAAGAGCAAAACAAATAAATCAATAAACATCAAATCACACAAAGAGATAAAAATCTAAACAATCCTGAGAGAACTAAGCCTTAAAAGGTTCTGAAAAACCAATTTTGATCTTTCGAACCTTCGAGGGTACATGACCTCCGAAAGGCCGAAAAGGATGAAACGCTGAAGGAACAGACCCAACTAGAGTTTGGGCGATCGGGCTTCAGAGGTGCGTGAATGTGATTTTTTTACCGATTCGGGCATGTTGGTTCTTCAGTGTGTGCAAACACCAAAGAGCCGAAAAGGACTTAGCCTATATTTGGTGAAGAGATCCCTCTGGGACTTTTAGAATATGAAAGTCTGAAAGTTTTAGGGCAAAATGCTGAAAACTAAGGTTTAAGGGTTTCGAGCTTGAAAACAAGCCTGAAAATAGGTTTGACCACAAAACTGAGGCTAAGTGGTCTAGGGGGACAACCTTGCAACTCTGAAGTAGGACCAGACTGACCAGAAGTCTCAAACCCTAGCTAAAACACTAACTTAAAAAGAAAAATGGGAAGCAAAAGCCATAAAAACAACAAGAAAAGAAGAGTTAGGGCGAAGAAAAATACCAATCTTAGAGCCACCGTGAGGTCTGCAAAGCCAAGAAGAAAACATGAGAAAGTCAGAAAGAAGAAAGCAGTCAAGGAAGAAAAGCACCTAAAACACCAAAAAAATGTGATCGCGAGAAGAACTAGTGAGGGCGAAAAGTAGCTCACTACCTTATATAGGCAACCAACGGGGTGACGTTAGCCACCTCCGCTGATCAGCCTTTCAGCCTTTCCAAGGTCCCAAACCTCCAAAATTCTAAAATGTTGAAAGGTCGACTCTCTTTAGAGAGTCAGACCTTTCGATGCCTGAACCTCCAAAAGTCCGAAACCCTTGAAGTCAAAATACCCAAGGCTGGTCAGATTTTTAGACCTTTAGCACTTTCGGACCTCTGAAAATGTGAAAGTGCGAAACACACACAAGACTAAAAGGAAAGAACTAGACCTAAAGATAGATGACTAAATAGACAAGCAGACAGACACCCTAGGATAAGATAGAAAGAGGGGGGGACCTGAAGTCGAGAGGCATAAAAGGGGAGCATGGGTGTGGAACCACAACAAATAGCCCCAACAAAAGAAAGGGAAACAACCCAAGTATCCCAAAGCCATTCCATCCTGAAACAATCTCATCTTACGGTGAGCTAGACACAAGGCCTTTAGCTAGTGTGATTATCCCATCATCATCAAGATCAAGAAAATCGTTACATCCACATCCAGTGTGTGTTTATAGGTGTTCAAATTTTCCAAGAATCCCTCGTCGTAAGCCTCTCCTGATTCTCAACCAATTGTCATCAGAACACTACCCAACAATCTAAATTCGACCAAGATTCAATTTAACCTTACTCTACTATCAGACAGACATTTTATAGCCCCGATAGAGGTTGCTAAAATCACCTTTCCCCTCCTACAGATGAGCTTTGTTTGAAGTTTTAAACTTCTTTGGAGGGCTCTTAGACTCAACATGTGTTAAATTGAAACTGAGATATTCACACCATTGCATCCTGGATAATTTGTTTCTTCTTCGTTCAATTCTTGGTAGTTTTGGGCAGACAGAGGTAGCAATCAGGCTAACTCATTTGTGCATTTGTTTCTTCTCTTATCAAAATTGCCATTCTTCTCTTTTCTTTTTTTTGAAACCGGGGCAGTGCTTAGACTGTGCTACCCTAGTTTTGAACTTTTTTCTTTGTTGACCTTGTCTTTACATGTTCCTCCTTTTTTCTTACTTGCTCTTCTCTTTTAGTCTGTATTCCAGTTGGGAGAGGGTTCTGACTCCCGAGCTCCTTCATGACTATGGGCATTACCTGATTCTAACTGGAATCCTATCTAGGAGGCTCTTCATCTGGGATTCCTTTTAAATGTGCGTTAGTGTTAAGGATGGTCCATTTCGATGAATCCTTTCGAGAAGTCTAAGAGGAAAACACCTTACTTCAGACCTTTGTATCTGGCTCGCTGCAAGACAAAACTAAATCAAATGGTTTGACAAAGGAAGACCCTTATCTCTTTCCCAGACTACCTGATGCAGATCATTAAACTTAAGAAACACCTTCCCCTCAAGAAGACACAAACCAAAAGACCCAAGGAAAAGACCCAAAAGACATGAATCAAAAGAAGAGACTCGAAAGAAAAGACACAAAGGATAGGACTCTAAACTAAAATAATATACAAGGAATAATAAAAGGTCCATTAAGACCCAAAATAGTGCTTGAGAAATTGGTCATTAACAGGCAATGGGACGATTTCTCCATCGAGAGAAGTAATATTGAAAGTATTCTCTCCTAGAATTTCTTCAATCTGGAAAGGGTCTATCCATAAACATTGGAATTTAGTGTGGCTGCCTGGTTTTTCTTTTGCTTTATCCCACATCAGAACTAGATCAAAAATCCTAAAGGCCTTTATTGTTGCTCTTTTGTCAAACCAACGCTTGATGACAGCTTGGTGCTTGGCCACATGCTCCAAAGCTGTGGTTCTCTTTTTTTCCAGTTCTAGCAAGTTCATGAGGCGAATCTGCACCCAATACTCACCTTCGACGTACTGATCCATGAATCTTAGAATTGGTATTTTCAGGTTCATCAGAAAAATGGGTTGCAATCCGTAGACTGACTAGTAAGGGGAAGTCCCCAAGGAATTTTTTATTCTCACATGATCGGTCCACAAGGTGTACTTCAACTAAGTGTGCCAATCTTGAGGGTTATCATCCAAAAGGCGTTTGATTATCGTTGTCAAGTTTTTATTCATTGATTTAGCAACCCCATTCCCTTGCGGATAATAGTTGGATGAAAATTTGAGAATTACCTGATTTTTGAAGGCCCATTGAATGAGGGATGCATATGAAAAATAAGGAGCATTGTCACATACCAGAAAGAAAGGCATGCCAAACCATGTGATAATGAACTCCTTTAAAAACCTAGTTACCACCTCAATGGTGTAATTCCTTAGGACCTGTGCCTCTATCCATCTTGTGCAGTAGTCAGTTGTGGTTAATATGTACCTGTGTCCTACGAAAAAAGGAGGGTTAATCATCCCTATGAAATCTAGCCCCCATTGGGTGAATGGACGTACCTCATAAACTAGTTGTAAAGGCATCATCGGATGTCTCTTGTGCACGGCACTGGTTTGACAAACATGACATGAACGCACATGTTCATGAGTGTCTTTGAATAAGGTTGGCCAATAATAGCCAAATCTCAATATTTGATGGGTCGTGGCTTCAGCTGACCCATGTCCTGTGCCATACTTGTCATGAAACTCTGTGAGAACCTACTCAGCTTTTGTCCTTTCTAAACAATGCAGGTAAAGGTCATCGTAATTGCGCTTGTAGAGCTTTCCATTCTTTATCATATAGGATCCACTTTTATTCTTTAGATCTCTCCTCTGAGAACCATTCAATCCTTCTAG